>JARHVA010001770.1:0-230000 GCA_037957365.1 Torreya grandis
TTGTGCGCGCGCGTGCCTGCGTGCGTGCGTGCGTGTGTGTGTTTGTGTGTGTATGTGTGTGAGGAAATGAGGGTTAGAGGGAACCTCACACTTTTCACTAATATCATAAATGATTATTAAAAATTGCATCCCATGGACCATATCCTCATAATAGCTCGTTAGGGAGAAAATGGGAAACTTTATAAATAAGAATTTGGCTAAAAAAAGGCATTATTGTCTTTGCATGCTTTATTCCTTTATATAAACCTCTTAATTACCATATAATGACACCCTTATAACCCTTAAATTAGAGATTTATTGAAAACTACCCAATTTAATTATATTTTCTTTGATTACTTTAGTTTACATCTCTTACATATTATATATATCTAGGTCTATGCTTGTTAGTTCTCTTGTATATATTAATAGTATATTCCTTGTGATATTCACTGTACTTGACCCTTGTTTATAGCCTTGTATCACTTTGTGGAATGACATCTTATATGTGTGCTGAATCTAGTATGGTATTTATACCTTTTATTATATTAGAGTATTATTAGTATATTGTTAACCATATTCAATGCACATACATTTTAGTGAACTTGACGTGAATCTTAATCCACTATTGTGTTGGTTCATGTTCATGTTCATGTTTTATAGCTTCTTAGCACTTTCAATCAATCAATATTCATATATTTTATCTCTTAAATAAATATAAATGATGTATCCTATTATGGTTTTATAAAAATCCTCAACCCAATTATATTCTATATGGGTATATCCTTTATCCCTCCCATTCTCATCATTGAGATCAATTCTTCATCATGTAATTTTCTATAATCACAATCATAATCTATGGCGATGCAACAAGTTTTAATCACCTCATAAAGTGAAAACGAATATACAAATAAACACATCAAGGATATTGATACAACCAAATTTTACACTCCTTTTAATAATTGAAACCTTAAAAATTGGAACAAATATACATCTTAGATGATATTTATGGATTATATAGCACCTCAATGTTGTATACTTGGTAAACTCAGACCTTTGTTATTCCTCTTAGTTCTAGACCTTTCCAATTTTTAGAAGTCTTGAATCTACTCTATCTTGTGCCCCTTGGCCTATATCTTGGTGTGAATAATATTATGTTGATGACCCATACATGTTATCTTCCCTAGAATTACTAAAATATGCTTATCTTCCACCTTTTCAAGTTTTGATCCTGTACTTACTTTCTTGTTCCTTGGACACTATCATCCTAGAAAGACACTTGCATTGACGTATGTTTCCTAATATGATGCAAGTGTCTATTCCCCTAAATCCATCCAATTTGAAAATTAAATGTATCATAATGGTCAGCCTAAGTGATTTAATGAGAGTTACTTCTCCAAAAGGATTGATATAAATACAAGATCAACCCTCATTAATTTCTCGCCTAGAAACTTCTTACCTACTCACCAGAAAAATTATAGAAAGAATTAAATAAAGAAATAAAGTGATCAGATATTACCTATTTTCTCCTATTTACATATCATTCATAGGGACAACACATACACAAGTTTGAAGTACTTAAGGAGTATCCTAAGATTTATCTTTTCCAAGTTACAAGCTAGGTCACTATTGTACTTGTTTTCCACATATTGCATGTTTCATGTAAAAGAAAACATGAAGGGGAGAAGTACATTAGTCTAAGGCCCTCTTTTAAGTATTATCTATGTAGGTATTTCTTATTGATATAGGGGTCTCTAGGGTTAGCTCAACACATTGTGCCTAGTAACCCATTATCCCATGAAATCATTCAAGGTCAAAGAAGAGTGAACCTAGGGGGTTGATCAATAAATTAAGAGAGATAGCCTATGTGTAATATTTAAATACATTAGGTAAAATGAAACAAAAAACCTAAACAAACCCAACTAACAGATTCAAAAATAGAGCTATATTATGCTTAAGACACTAGTGTCAACATTAGGACACTATCATCGATATAGATGTCCAACTTGGATGTAAGTGTCCAATGGTTAAACATAGTCAAAACTTAGAAAAAATGGAACTTAGATCTCTATTACAGTCTTGTGAAAATTCTTAATCATTTTCATATTTTAGAACATAACATGAAATAATATATTCTCTTTTATCCCTTAGCTACTTTATACTTACTATATTTATTGCACATGCTAAATTAGGAAAATCTGTATTATTGATTATAATTTAGTGTAAATCTAAATATTATCATTACTTTAAAATATTTTATTAGTATTTTTATTTTTTATAAAAAACTAAAAATGAATAATTTTTTTGGTGAACCCATCCTATGTTATTGAGCCAAAACCCTAGTTTTCATGTAGGGTTTTCTCCTTCTTCAAAATAATTTCATTTCATATTTTTGTATATTTTTTTTATATTTGATTTTTTCTCTCCTATATAAATGGGTATGGTTTATTAATTCTTAGTTACATATTATTGATTTGGACCTAGTGGTTGTGTGCTTCATAATTTTATTAAAAGATAAAATCCTTATGGAGTCACTGCTAGCAGGCCATTCAAGGAAGCCTAATTATTTTGATCATTTATTTAATGTGGTTGATGATCAATGTATTTCATATAAAAATCTTATACAATATCAAAAACATGATAAATCCCCTTTTGCTTAAAACTATGATAATTAAATGCTAATATAAATTACCAAGGTAGTGATCATGAAATTTATGCTTTTGGATATGAGTGTGACGATTTCATCTTGGCTATGACACTTCTCCTATTCCACTACTTTATGAAGATGAAGGGTTTGAAGAGTTAAAAAATTATGCATTTTAATCCCTTACAAAAGGATGATACAATACATATGAAAAATTGTAGCATTCATAATGTTAAAAATCAAAATGTTGCATACATACATTCTTTAATTACTTCAAAAAATGAGTGTGATTCTTCCCTTAGGAATGATGAAAATGTCAAAGAATTTAAATGTTCCTCCTCTATATCTCATGATGTAAATGTTGAAAAAATCAAGTGTATGCCTTCTTATCCAGGTAATACTCATGTTGAAAATTTTATTCCTTCTATTGGTGATTCAAATGAAAATAGTCAAATTTGTTCTCCTCCTCAAATTTGTGGTGAGAAAAATGCATTTCCTATGTCTCCTATTGTCGTGATTGAAGGAACAAATGAGAGTGTATATGAAAATCATAAGGAAATGACTAACAAACGTGCATTGTTTGGGGACACAAGTAAAGTTTGAAGTATATTTCATGTATCTTTTTAAAATATTAAGTCATGTAAGTCAACAAAAATTAAAACTAGCATTGCATCTTCTCTCTCTACTTTAAAAAGTAAAACTAACAATGAAAGTTGCATTCTTCCCTCTCATGATGTTGCAAATGAAATATAAAATGTTTATTTTCTTCCCTCATTTTAATTTTTTAATACAAAAGAGCAAATGTTTACAAGTGAAGTTTTTTCCTCCACTCTTATTGAATGTCACAAGATTTTAAATATAATAGCACATTTTAATGAAAATATTAGCAACCTTCATGCTATCTAACATGATATACTCACCTTTTTAATCATGGATACCATTTTAAAAAATTATGTAAAACCATGTGATGATCCTCTCCTTGATAGTGGAAAAGATTTAATTATTCCTATGTTCTATGTGCATGGTAATTTATAGCCACTATAAAAAGCTTAAACTTATTATTTTTATCTATTATGACTACCATGGGAGATTTGTAACAACAAGTCAACACTCATAAGCTATAAATTTATTCTCATGAGACTATTTTTGAGGAGAATATATTAGCAAAGCAACCTATTGCTAAGAATGTATTTCAGAGTCCTTATCCTTCAAAAATTATTACTCTCAAGTTATAATCCTTCTATGGTCAAGGGTATCCTATATTTATTTACAATAATATATACACTCCTTTAAACATTGGGCCCAAAATGGAAGATTGCTCTTACAGGCTTTTCATTGCATCTTAACCCAAGGGGCTCTTGATTGGTTTAATAGTCTTCCAAATGGTTTCTTATCAACTTAAAAAAAAATTGAAGATGTATTTATATCACATTCTCATCATTATACCATACCTAATTTACCATTAGAACATTTTCAAGCATTGACACAAATAGAAAATGAGTTTATACAAGACTATGTTATTCGATTTATGGATGCTTTATATTCCTCAAATTATACACCCTCAGATTTGGAATTACAATTTATATTTAGTAGAGGTCTTCTTTATCTACTTAGATAAAGATAATTACATAATCCCTTTGCTTCATGTGAGATCTTATATTGGGATGTGCACAAATATGCAATCAATTTAATGAATACTCAAACCAAGTTGCTTATCTCTTCACCAAAAACTATTCATGATAAAAATAATTTTCCAAGGAAAATAAAGAAGTTACAAAAGATCATGAACCTACAAAATATATATGGAAAGCTAAACAAATACATATAGATTCCCAAGATATTTTTACAAATACTTTAGAATCAACGACAAAACCAAACTAGCAGTTTCATTACTAGATGATCATTATAGTCGATATTTATTATTTCCAACAATTTTTCATTGCATACAATGATTTCCTTATTATTTAAAAATTACAAATTTAATTTAATTGAAATATCTCATACTAATATGTAATTTACCATATCCAAACATACATTACCAAAATAAATACAAGTAATGTATACACAATGAACAAAGAACTAAAAGTACACTTTCAGGTAAAGTAAGAATACCAAATGCTAACCTACCAAAGGACCATAATAAATTACTAATTATAATATGTTTTCCCCCAAAAATATCACTCATTTTTTGGACAACATTTGAACTATTTTGGTCCTCAGACCAAAATAATCTCTACCTTTCTTGAAATTTGTTCTAAGCATTCAAATTCCTCATTTTTCAAGCTTCTCAGAAAATCTACGAAATCTGTAGGCTTGAATCTACAGACTCTATAGGCTTTAATCTATGGACTGTCTAGGAAGAAAATCTACAGACTCTACAAGAAGAAAATCTATGGACTCTGCAGGCCAAGTTCAACGGACTTCACAGGTTGATTTCTACGGACTCTGCAAGAAAGAAGAAATCTCTCAACACTTAGGCGATTTCAAAGTTGGTTCAATGACAAGGCTCAACCAAAAGAGTTCATCGGTAAGCTTCTAAGCAAGGATTGAACCATTGAACTGTTGAACCTTGAACCATTTTGGTTCAATGGGTTCAATGGGTTCAAAGGTTCAACATCAGCAGCAAGAGTTCAATCGCTTCAAGGTTCAAGGTTAAACAGGTTCAAAAGCTTATACAAGCAGGTTTAATCAAAAGAACAAGTTTTCGACATTTGAATCATTGAACCACTAAACTATTGAACCACTTTGGTTCAAAAGTTCAAAGGTTCAATAGGTTCAATGACCAAATGGTTCAACGCATTTGTTTCAAAAAGATCAAAAGGACTTAGCCAAATAAAAAGAATGAATCGATTGAACCATTGAACCACTTTGGTTCAAAGGTTCAATGAGTTCAATGAGGCTTATTTCAAAGAATCTTGGTTCAAGTGGTCAAAGGGAATGAACCATTGAACCATTGAACCAAAGTTGTTTCAATCAGTTGGTTCAATCGGTAGGTTCAAGGGGTTGCCCCAAAGCCAAAGGATCAAACAACCCTTGCAAAGGGCGGTGAACCAAGGCCTAGAACCCTTACGGAGGGCAATGAGTAAAAAACTGATAGAACTCAGTGGATGCTGCCAAGTGTCATCTTCTACGCCTCATTTCACTTTGTTTCTGAGAACAATGGATGCTGTCACGTGTCACAATTTGAAATTCACATAAAATTGACTAAGGCAAATTTCCAAGGGACAAACAACCCTTACAGAGGACACTCAAAATCCAAAATGAACTGTTGTAAAAACTCAAAAGGCTAATTTGGAGCTCAAATAGCCCTTGTAGAGGGTAGGAAGGAGGCAAATAGACCAATTGAAAAGATCAAAAAACAAAGCAAAGCCCGACAAAAAGACTAAGGCAAGAAATGAATTCTTTCATACTTCTGTCTAAAGGAATTCCTTCAGACAAAAAGTCCAAATAAATTTGGGGAAGCTATGGGAGAAAAGCCCGAAAGAATTTTTGAAGGCCAAAGATGAAGCAACCAAAACAATTCTTGCAGACTTTTTGTTTGTGGGAAAATGTCCACAGATAAAGTCCACGGGAAAGCTCCGAAGGACTCTGAAGACAAAAGGCTGCTAAAGGACCCTGAAGGGTAGGCGCCCTTGCGGGGGACTCTTGGTTGCCAAATTAAAGGACACTTCCCCAAAACTAAAGGGTCACCTTCCCTTCGAGAGGATGAAAAATAAGCAATCCAAAGGAAGCAAGTAGCAAAAAATGCTAAATCAAGAGAAAGCTGAAGAAAGTCTAAGGGGTGATGTGCCTGAAGACGTGAAAGTCAAGAATGGTGAACTAGCCGTTGGAAATTCAAATGTAGTGACAGGTGTACAAACGCTAATTTCAAGGTTCATAAAATAGCCGTTGATTTTGAAAAGCCTTAAAGAAGAGCCAAAGAACTTAGCGACCCACCAAAAGAAGTTCGAAGGCCATCTGAAGACCGCTCAAAGGGCAGATACCCTTGTGGGGGGCTCTTCCCAACCCAAAATGGACTCGAATGCATTTAAAGGCTTTAAGGCCAAGGCCAAATGGAAGAACCACTAAAAGGAGCATAAAGAGCAGGAATGACTAAAAACATTTGCACATCAGATATGTTTATAGAAGTAGACTGCTAGGTGGATATTGAAAGATGTAAACTTTCAATAGCGTGACTCGTTTCTCTGCATTGAGAAAAGCAAATGGGTAAATGCCCCTAAATTTCAGCCTATCTTCTTAACAAAATTCAATGCAACATGATGTGTTACTATTCCCAAGTCCTTCTTGAAGAGGCTATATAAGGGAACTCTCTGATTATCAGAAACAAAACTCTGCCCAAATTGAAAGGCATTATTGAGACTTTGAGCTCAGATTGTTGATCATATTTTGTTATTGGAATAAGAAATCAAGTGACTTTTCAGACTTTTGTTGTGATATCTTTGTTATTGGGGAAATTATTCTTATTTCTTTTTCCTTAATATATTTTTTATTCCTTTAATTTAATAAGAAAAATTAGTGAAAGTAGTCAGGAAGGCATCCTGAAGCCAACTATGGAGAGACTTTGTGCCCCCATAATTGCCTTTAGTGTCTTTTCTTTTTGTTTTTGTGTAAAGGACCTTGGCATGAATTTGTGCCCTCATTATCCTTCATATCTCATTCTTGGGCAATTTAGGTGGAGACTTTGTGCTACATCTCAATTTGCTGGTTACTACGACCTTGGTTACATTTTACAATTACTACCAGGAAGATTCTTGTGGTTTGATGAATAGTACTTCTGAAAGAAGAGTGATTTCTGTCATTATCCCTAAGATTTCTCCTTTGATTTGCACACATCATCTCTAAAAAAGGAGAGATGGATGATTTATCCTACCCTTGAGTATTATTTTCTATTTATATATATATATATATATATATATATATATATATATATATATATAGGGAACCTTCCCTTGATGAGAGGAGAGATTAGTCCCCTTTTGATGTGGTAAACCTACACATTTGGCCGACCAATCTTCCTACTTTGGATGATCAAACCTATTTTGTTTATCAGTACGCTGATCGACAAAATATTCAACCAACATAATACACACCATATAAAGATATCAAGCACACTTAAACATGTTATTATTATTACTTTAAAGAAACCATAAAACATGATAGATTATGTAATGAAAAATATTTCTCCTATACATACTTCTTAGCAATACCACCAATTTATTACAACATGTTTATAGAGAGGAGACACCTATGAGCATCTGTTTGATGAGATCATAGGATAGTTATTTCTTTTCAAATATTCCAAATTACCAAAAAAATTGAAATCTTCAAAAATCCAAAAATATTTTCAGCATTTACATTTTCTATGAACTCATTGATATATATGTTGTTGGTTCCATGTTGGTATATGGAAAATCAATATTTTTTATATATTCATGTGTTTCAATTTTATTTTGAGTGTGATAAATGCATACATAGATACATGATTTATGCACTTTTAGATGTTGGTCTTTCCCTCTACTCACAATACTAAGACATCAGGGACATCCACCTTATTTGATCATGATACACCTAGGTTATATCATTTTATGGTCATTTTACATTCTCATGTTTTAGCTTATATATACTTACACATGAATTTATCCATAATTATATCTTATACAAGCTACATGATATACTATGCACTTGACATTTTTCTCTAACATATTTGATCCATAGGATACTATGATATGTTTATGTTGGTTGCTTATGCTTTCCTTTATGTGCACTTATTTGAGTGTCCTGCCTTGCTATTGTCTTGATTGTTTGAGCATTTGAATATGATATTTTGTTTGCATATCCTATGCTTATGTGTGATTTATTTTAAATTTGGACATGTCATTATTTATTGTATGGACATTTTAGTATATCATCCTTGCTTTTCGGGACATTTGACTAAGTCATGTCCTTTTGATTGTGTAACATTTGAACATGCCCCTTGTTTGTAGTGTCCTAGGACCATTGTATGTTGAATTTATTTTGAGTTATCTTCTATATGTGATTTTTTTCTTGTTTATTTTATACTATTACTATCTATACATCTCCATGATATTGATCATGAATCTTAGGACTTCATGTGATCACATTTTTCTATGTGCTTCAATGCTATATTTACCTAGACATGTTCTTCTATATGTTACATGGTTCCATTCATAAATTATATAGTTATTTTATCCTTTTGAGGTGAGGTAACTACCGTTTTATATTCTTACATCCCCTCAAAGGGGGGGCAATCAGTGGGGTAATGTCATAGAGGCATGTTCTCCACATTTGGCATAATTTTTAGATTCATTGGGGGTATGATTTAGAAGCATGTTCTCCATACTTATTCAATATTTGACACACCCAAATTTAGTGGGAGCATGTTTTGGAAACATGTCCTCCATAGTGGCACTTATATTAGTTTTTAGATTTAGTGGGGGCATGCTTTGGAAACATGTTCTCCACACTAATTCAATATTTGGCACACATATATTCAAAGGGGACATGTTTCAAAAGCATGTTCTCCACACTTATTTACATTTGACACAATTTTAGATTCAGTGGGGGCATGCTTCAAAATCATGTTTTCCACACTTATTCAGTATTAGACATAGATAAATTGAGTGGGGGCACGTTTTAGAAATATGTCCTCAACATTTTTGATTATTTCATCTTTTATATTTATCCATATATAGTGGGAGAATGATTTGGAAGCATGTTCTCCACACTTACATAGTTTTTGAATTGTTCAAAGTGTTGGTTGAATATTTTGTCGATTAGTGTACTGATAAACAAAATAGGTCTAATAAGCCAAAGTAGGAAGATTGGTCATCCAAATACTCAAGGGTAGGACAAACCATCCATCTCTCTTTTTTCAGAGATGATGCATGTGGATCAAAGGAGAAATATCAAGGGAAACGACAGAAAGCACTCCTCTTCTTTTAGAAGTACTATTCATCAAGCCACAAGAATAATCCTAGTAGTAAAAGCAAAATGTAACTAAGGATGCAGTAACCAGCAAATTGAGATGTAGCACAAAGTCTCCACCTAAATTGCTTGAGAGAGATACGAAGGACAATGGGGGCACAAAGTTGTCCCAAGGTCCTTTACATAGAAATGAAAAGAAAACACACTAAAGGCAATTATGGGGGCACAAAGTCTCTCCACAGTTGACTTCAAGACACCTTCCTGACTACTTTCACTAATTCTACTTGTTGAATTAAAGGGACATAAAATATATTAAGGAAAAAGACATAAGAACAGTTTCCCCAACAACAAAGATATCACAGCACAAAGTCTGAAAAGTCACTTGCTTTCTTATTACAATAACAAAATATGATCAATAATCTGAGGTCAAAGTCTTAGTAATGCCTTTCAATTTGGGCAGAGTTTCATTTTTGATTGTCAAAAAGAGATCTTTTTACACTAACAAGAGAGCCCCTTATATAGCCTCATCAAGACGGACTTTGGAACAATAACACATCATGTTGCATTGAAATTTGTTAAGACAGGCTGGAATTTAGGGGAATCTACCCATTTGATTTTATCAATGTAGAGAAACAACTCACGCTATTGAAAGTTTGCATCTTTTAATGTCCACCTGGTGATCTGATCCTTCTTCATCATTCCTCCTTTTTTGGTTAATTGAATCGGGTCCTTGATTCAATTTGATACTATGTTCCTTAATCACTTCCTACTGATCTTGGCCTTAAAGCCTATGAATGTATTTAGGTCTGTAGATTACAAGGATCAATGGCTATTTTATGAGCTTTGAAATTGATGTTTGTGCACCTGTCACTATGTTTTCAATGATTAGTTCACTGTTCTTGTATTTGACGTCTTCAGGTGTGCCACCCCTTGGTCCTTCTTTGGCTTTCCTATTTTGCATCCTCCCAAAGGGAAGGTGACCCTTTGGCTTTAGGGAACTGTCCTTTAAGTTGGAAATTGAGAGTCCCCCGCAAGGGCACCTGCCCTTCAGGGTCCTTCGATGGCCTTTTCTTTGGAGTCTCTCGTGGACATTCCCATAGACTTTTTCCCTGGGCTTTCTCTGCAGGCATTTTCCTCGGGCTTTTTTTGTGGGCATTTTCCCCAAGATTTTTCTATGGGCATTTTCCTACAGACAAAAAGTTTATGGAAATTTCTTGCGAAAAAAAGTCTGTGGAATTGTTTCGATCGCTTTGCCTTTCATCTTTGGAAATTCCTTCGGGTTTTCCTCACGCAGCTACTTTCCCAAATTCTTTCAAACTTTTTATCTAAAGGAATTCCTTCGAACAAATTTTTTGAAGGAATTATGCCTTAGACTTTTTCAACTACCTTAAACAAAAATCTGAAAGAATTTACCTTTGTGGCTTCTTTAAAAAAGACCCTTTTGAAGGGTGTTTTTGTCAACCAAGTGCCCTCCGCAAGGGCACTTGTCCTTTAGGAGGCTCTTTTGAACTTTTACTTTGAACTGATCCTTTGAACTAATTGTTAAACCAAGCTTTGAACCAAGCTGATGATCCCTTTGATTTGGCTAAGTCTTTTGGAAATTCCTTCATTGAACCAAACGCGTTGAACCTTTGAACCAAAGTGGTTCAATGGTTCAATGGTTCAAGCCTTCTTCTCTTTGATAAGTGTTTTGAAGCCATTGAACCTTGAAGCGGTTGAACTTTGAACCTTGATGAAGCGCTTAACTCTTGTCGATGATGTTGAACCTTTGAACTTGTTGAACCCATTGAACCAAAATGGTTCAATGGTTGGATCCTTAGATGCTTGCTGATCGACATTTTTGATTGAACCAAGGCACTGAAACAAATCTCAAAAATGACTAAGTGTTGGAAACTAATTATTTTCATTGAACTCACCTATAGAAGCCTTTGAACCTGTATAAATCAACTTGTAAAGCCCATTGAACTTGGCTTGCAGAGTCCATAGATACAAGCCTGCAGAGTCCGTAGATTCTTGAAAAGCTTGAAAAATGAGGAATTTGAATTCCCAAGATAAATTTTGGAAAAGGAAGAGAATTTTGGTCTGTAGGACCAAAATAGTTCAAATATTGTCCCAAAAATGAGTGATATTTTTTGGGGGACAACAGCTAGCTCCAGTTGGGGAACTTCTATCAATTGCAAAAAGAATTAAAGGGAGTAGAATCCAGAATCTCCAGTGTCTTCATGTGTACCATTGGGCTATGGATTCATGCTACCCAGAAATGAAAGGCATAAAAAATGGAAACAAACAAAATAAAATAGAATTAAAAACTATGCAAATATACAGATGCAATGATTTGATACTTCAAGAATTAAAGTATTTTAGATGCTGCTTCTTGAGAGATAGTGAAAATAGTGCTTTATCCTAGTAAACTAGTAGGAAACCATTTTTCCGCTAGAAATGGTGATGGGCAAATGGATCTCTCCACCAAGAAACCAATTTTCTGTGTCTTCCTCTTGGCTTTTTCTTCTTCTTGTCCCATGGCAGGATGTGGTCTTCAATTTGAAAGCCATAACTCTTGCTTTCTTGGTGAAGGGTTCCTTTGCCTAATTTTGATTTGTAGGAGCATGGTCCATTACTGTAATTGGTTGTTCTTTTGGTTCAATCCATCATATGATTGGATTTTCCACATCAAACTCCTAACAAACTATCAGCTTAACATCTCCTTTGATGTGAAGGAGTTTGATTTCTTCATCTTGAGCAATCTTCAATCCGAGTAATAGCGATTTGCATCTAGCTATGTTGTTGGTGTTGCTGACTTATAAATTACATGAAGGAAGAATATATTCTTGAGGAGATATCAACATAATCTCAGCTCCACGGTTGGTGGAAGAATTGCTACCATTGGATTCTAGGATCCAAGCATCATCAGAAGTTGATCTTCTATCAAATTTCTCTTCATCAGAGATGGAAGATCCTTCTTGATTTGTACTGCACCCTACTAATTCTTCTAATGCCTTATTTGGAAGAAATCCTAGATTGCCAACTATAGGACTTTTATCAGCGGAGACATGAGCATCCTCTATGGTCAAGAGGTAATTACCCCTGCCTGAAGGCTCAAATAGAATTTGAGCTACAAGGGATGATGTTTGGGTAACCACAATCTTTACCTCAGACATGTCTGCACCTAGTTCTCCACCAATGTTTAATTTCTCAATATTGGCTTGCAGGGATTCAAACTTAGTCATCTAAATTTTAGATTTCTTGACATGATCAATCATGGAAAATGATTGAGATGGATTTGGAAGAGAGAATGGGAGTTCATCCTTTTGTTTTTTGGGAGGGGGAGAACTAATCTATGAATTTGAAGTAGAAAGTGCAGAGATGTTCAATGTACTTACTTCTTTGGAAATCACTGGGTCCTTTGACTGGAAAGAAAGAGGGGTTCTCTGCTCAGCAATTGAAATTGTTGGTTGGAGTCACTCCTCTATCTTCTCTTTGTCATCTTACTGGGCTGACTGATTTTGGGACCTAGTGAATATTGTGTATGATCCTTCAACTACTTCACCTTTACTTCTAGGTTCATCCTAGAAATTCAAGAAACCAATGTGGAAGTTTCCAGCTGATTCTTCTAGATCCTCCCTGAAGAGATCAGTGCTATTTTCTTGCTCAAACTCAGGTTGAAAATAGGAAACATGTTCTATTTCTAGATATCTAACTACTGAGTTGGTTGGAGGTGCTTCAAGGATAGGGTTCCTCTGTGGGGGAGGAAGATGATTTTGTTGCCCTTGAATTTTGGTAGCATTACCTTAATATGGTTGATTAGGGAATGTCCTCCTGGGTATATCTTTATATAGAGGAGTAGAAGACATACTTTGTGTCATTTGCCTTTTTAAGGCTAACAATTCATTTGCCAACTTTTATACCATTGGGTCAGTGGTGACTATGGGTGAGTATTTAGAAGATGAAGAGGATTTGCCTTTGTTTGAGTCTGTCCTTATCTTTCCTACCAAGATAAGATCATATTCTACCTCATTAGTCAAGTCCTGAGCTGCAGCAAGATCTATATGACCAGATCATCTCAGCAAAAAACTCATTTTAGGTAGTTGTGAATTGATGAAGAAGCATTTGAAGTTCTGAGGTGTTGGCTGGGCAACCATGGGAATCCTATGTCTCAACTTGTTAAACCTAGTAATAAAATCCCTCATAGGCTCATGAGGCTCTTTTTTCATCTGAGCTAGGCCAGCAAGGTATGTGCATCTTTTGCAGGCTTGAACCTTACTTCAAACTTGGCTTTGAGTGTATCCCAGTTAGTCACTGATTCAGCTTATAAATGGTAAAATCAGTCTGCAACAGCACCTTGTAGTGTCTCCACAAAAATCTTGACTACCACGTCTTCAAATTCTACCCCTATAACACCACAGGCTATGCTAAAGGCTGCAATGTGTTCATCACCAAAGAATTTGGGGAAATTCTTTTTTAAACTATGTGGGAGTTCATGTAGAGGTGGAGTCAAATTGAGTGGGCCAAAAGAGTTACCCCAGGGGCCTTAAAATACCATAATTTTACTAAGAAAAATAGAGATAACAAATCTAGATGGAGTAGCCATATTACAAAACAAAAATGGAAAAGGACTGGCTCAGCTTCAGCTTGAGGCTTCAAACTACGCACTCTTTCCCAGTAACTCTGGTTTTGTAGACCAGATAAAATAATGGAGGTGGAGGAAGATGGTAAGGCTATAATGAATAATGAGTAAGACATGAAATAGAGTCGCCAAAAATTGTTGGTTGAATATTTTGTCGATCAGTGTACTGATAAACAAAATAGGTCTAATCAGCCAAATTAGGAAGATTAGTCATCCAAATGTGTAGGTTTACCACATCAAAAGGAGAATAATCTCTCCTCTCATCAAGGGGAGGTTCCCTATAGATATGCTATATATATATATAAATAGAAAATAATACTCAAGGGTAAGACAAACCATCCATCTCTCTTTTTTTAGAGATGATGCATGCAGATTAAAGGAGAAATCTCAAGGGAAATGACAGAAAGCACTCCTCTTCTTTTAGAAGTACTATTCAACAAGCCATAAGAATACTCCTGGTAGTAAAAGCAAAATGTAGCTAAGGATGGAGTAATCGGCAAATTGAGATGTAGCATAAAGTTTCCACCTAAATTGCCCAAGAGTGAGATACGAAGGACAATGGGGGCACAAAGTCATCCCAAGGTCCTTTACATAGAAATGAAAAGAAAACACACTAAAGGCAATTATGGGGGCATAAAATCTCTCCACAAATCTCTCCACAATTGACTTTAGGACACCTTCCTGACTACTTTCACTAATTCTACTTGTTGAATTAAAGGAATAGAAACTATATTAAGGAAAAAGACATAAGAACAGTTTCCCCAACAACAAAGATATCACAGTACCAAGTCTAAAAAGTCACTTGCTTTCTTATTCCAATAAAAAAATATGATTAACAATCTGAGCTCAAAGTCTCAGTAATGCCTTTCAATTTGGGTAGAGTTTCATTTCTGATTGTCAAAAAGAGATCTTTTTATACTAACAAGAGAGTCCCTTATATAGCCTCTTTAAGACGGACTTGGGAATAGTAACACATCATGTTGCATTGAAATTTGTTAAGAAGATAGGCTAGAATTTAGGGGCATCTACCCATTTAATTTTCTCAATGTAGAGAAACAAGTAATGTTATTGAAAGTTTGCATCTTTTAATGTCCACCTAGCGATTTGATCCTTCTTCATCATTCCTCCTTTTCTGGTTAATTGAATTGGGTCCTTGATTCAATTTGATATTTTGTTCCTTAATCACTTCCTACTGATCTTGGCCTTAAAGCCTGTGAATGCATTTGGGTCTGTAGATTACAAGGATCAACAGCTATTTTATGAGCTTTGAAATTGACGTTCACGCACTTGTCACTACATTTTCAATGGCTAGTTCGATGTTCTTGAATTTGACATCTTTGGGTGCGTCACCCCTTGGTCCTTCTTTGACTTTCCTATTTTGCATCCTCCTAAAGTGAAGGTGACCCTTTAGCTTTGGGGAAGTGTCCTTTAAGTTGGTAGCTAAGAGTGCCCCACAAGGGCACCTGGCCTTTGGGGTCCTTCAGCGGCCTTTTCTTTAGAGTCTCTCGCAGACATTCCCGCAGACTTTTTCCCTGGACTTTCTCCACGGGCATTTTCCCTGGGCTTTTTCCACGGGCATTTTCCCCAAGATTTTTCTATGGGCATTTTCCCACAGATAAAAAGTTCACAAAAATTTCCCACAGACAAAAAGTTCATGGAATTGTTTTGATCGCTTTGCCTTTCATCTTTGGAAATTCCTTTGGGTTTTCCTCCCACAACTGCTTTCCCAATTTCTTTCAAACTTTTTTTCTGAAGGAATTCCTTTAGACAAAAAGTCTAAAGGAATTATGCCTTAGACTTTTTCAACTACTTTAAATAAAAATCTGAAAGAATTTACCTTTGTGGCTTCTTTGAAAATGACCCTTCTAAAGGGTGTTTTTGTCAACCAAGTGCCCTCCGCAAGGACACTTGTCCTTTGGGAGGCTTTTTTAAACTTTTGCTTTGAACTACTCCTTTGAACTAACCATTGAACCAATCTTTGAACCACACTTTGAACCAAGCTTTGAACCAAGCCAATGATCCCTTTGATTTGGCTAAGTCTTTTTGAAATTCCTTCGTTGAACCAAATGCATTGAACCTATTGAACCTTGAACCCATTGAACCTTTGAACCAAAGTGGTTCAATAGTTCAACGGTTCAATGGTTCAAGCCTTCTTCTCTTAGATAAGTGTTTTGAAGTCGTTGAACCTTGAAGTGGTTGAACTTTGAACCTTGATGAAGTGCTTAACTCTTATCGATGACATTGAACCTTTGAACTTTTTGAACTCGTTGAACCAAAATGGTTCAAGGTTCAATGATTCAATGGTTCAATGGTTGGATCCTTAGATGCTTGCTGATGGACATTTTTTATTGAACCAAGGCACTGAAACAAATCTTGAAAATGACTAAGTGTTGAAAACTGATTCTTTTGATTGAACTTGCCTGCAGAAGCCTTTGAACCTATAGAAATCAACCTATAAAGCCCATTGAACTTGGCCTGTAGAGTCCGTAGATTCAAGCCTGCAGAGTCTGTAGATTCCTGAGAAGCTTGATAAATGAGGAATTTGAATGCCCAAGACAAATTTTGGAAAAGGAAGAGACATGTTGGTCTGTAAGACCAAAATAGTTCAAATGTTGTCCCAAAAATGAGTGATATTTTTTGGGGGACAACACAAAGCACATAGTTACGTGATTCAGATTCATAGTTATGGTAGAATTATATATATTGGTACCATTGTTATACATAGTTTCAACATGAGACATATCTAAGGTGAATATCTTATGTAGTGTGCATCTAATATTTCAAACTACAAATCATTTTTAGATTTCAAAACACTCTTCTATGGACTGTCATCATGTACCAAGTTATAATTTTATGGATTGTATTTATACAATCTACTATAGTAGTTGGTTCACTTTTATTATGGTTGAGGTGATTAAATCACTCAATCTTTCCAAGTTTTTAGGTTAGAATGGATTATATCATCTACCCTCACTCATTTTATAGTGTGAGTTGACTTGGTTCACTCACACTCACTAGGTTATAATTATGATCAGGTTACATGATTGAGCTAATCTCAACTGTGAAGTGGAAACTCACATTTTTGCCAAGGTTAGAGGCATGTGCCTTCTAATATATCTCTATCTCTTTAGATATATGAACTTTATATATTTATATGTATTTGTCCTAATCTTAGTTTTAGAGCCTTATAATGATACATATTTTGAATCAACTTGTCAATAGGCAAGGTGATTACATGAATACATAGGTGTACTCTTAAACCTTACACTTTCAATTTCAATATTTTTAATTATTAAAATTTTAGATTATATGCACTTATTATGTACTATAACATGCTCTTGGTTGTAGGTCAGTTACTGGTGAATTAGTCAAGTTGGACTCAAACAAAGGCAAGGTTTGTTATACACACCCAAGCACACATTTATTCTACTTTAAACCATCAATTTCATTACTAGATTAAAAAGGGGTAACTATAGATTATATTTATGGATTATATATAACCTCAATATTGTACACTTGGAAAACTTATAACCTGGATATTCCTATCAGTTTTGGACCTTTCCCATTTTCAAAAGACTTGCATCTACTATAGCTTATGCCCTTTAGCCTATCTCTTGGTTTGACCAGTCTTATGTTGATGACTCAGACTTGCTATCTTACTAAAATTTATTAAACCCTACTTATATTCCACCTATGTATGTTTAAATCATATACCTAATTTCATATTCCCTAGATAATAACATCCTATATAGACACCTACATTGATGCAAGTGTCCTGATCTAGCACAAGTGTCTAGTGTCCAAAATTCATCTAATTTTCAAATGAAACATATATTCATGGTTGTTATAAGTTATTTAATGTGATTTACTTATCCAAATATATTGATATAAATATAAGATCAACCCTCATTAATTTCTCACCTAGAAACATCTTACCTAGTCACCAAACAACTTACAAAATGAGCTAAATCAAAGACTAAAGTGAGCAAAGCTTTCCTATTTTCTCTTATTTCCATATCACTCATAGGGACAACACATACATAAGTCTAAAGTAATAAAGGATTATCTAAAGAGTTATATTTTATAAGTTACAAGCTAGGTAGCTATTATATTTACTTTCCACATATTACATGATTGACACACAAACCAACACTTAGCAGAGAACTACTTCAGTCTGAGGCCTTATTTAGATTATTGGATTTGTAGGAAATTTTCATTGGTAAAGGGGTACTTGGGGTCAAATTTACATCATGTACCCACTAACCCATTTTTACAAGGGCATCGTTCAAGGGAAAATAAGAGTGAACCTAGGGTTTTGATCAATAATGTAGACACCAAAAAACTGTACATTTATATTTTTTGATGACTAAATACCTTAAGATCCCCTAAAAATTAATAAAAATTCCTAAGACCCCATTAACCCAATTAAATCTCTATTCTCCTAGTCACAAATATCATTCAAAATCACTATTTGAAAGTACTATTCAAAAGTATTATTCATAGTCACTATTCACTATGGGATCCACTATCACTATTCATGATGACTTGGCATTTGATTTGGAGGTGATATGGTAAGTGACATGTCTTAGAAGTGATGTGGTTTGATGTGGGAAATCATACCCCACTTGGGACCCTTCCAAAAGTGCTTGATGACCTCATTCAAGCATCACAAGCCCCCCTTAGGAAATGTGGTAAATTTCCCCTTAAGGGGTCATTATTCAACATGTATTTTATCTTATCACATGAAATTAGAATTCAAAAAGAGATACCTACCTATTTAAGACTTTGAGAAAGACAAAGGGCACCCATTTTTGACCTTTTATCCCAAATGGAGGCTCACCAACCAAAATGGGAGACTTTCCAACCCACATGGGAATCCCCACCAACCTCACCTTGGTCTTTTCATCCCCCACATGGAAAATGGCATCACATTTGGTGTGACACCTCTTTAAATGCTTGTGTGAAAGCAAGAAAGGATGGGGAGAAGTCTTTAAGCCTCATTCAAACCCATGTGCATGATTTCCATTCAAAAATGGAGACTCACAAACCCACATGGGAATCCTCACCCACCTCACCTTAAATAAATCATGAGCCCACTTAGAGAAATTTGAATTGATTCACTATACCTCTATTTTGGCATGTTTATTCACACAAAAATGATATAAATACTCACCTCTCCTTCACCCAAGGTTTTTTTGGAGGAGGTCATCATCTTGGAGGTCATCATTGTCTTGGTATTAATTAAACTATTGCGTTCACTTAGTTATCTTTTGCAAAGAATTTAAATTTTTTGTATCAAATATATGTATTTTATATTTTAGTATCATTTATTTTATATTTTTATACAAAATATACTTCTTTTATCATTCCAACTTAAGTGTTTTGAAGAAGGTGGATTGATAGCCTCCTAAAAAGCTTTCACTTCTCGGATCTAGCTCACTCTAGGCAATCCACCCAACTACTTGTCTAACAAACAAGTTTTTGTGGTAGTATTTTCTTATTTGTAGGGATTCTTCCCTAGACAAAGAAGAGTTCTATGTAATTTTATAGATTTAATGCATGCACTTTAATAGGTATTCTTCCACACCCTTCATTCCTAGTTTCTTTCTTTTCAAAAAACAAAAAAGTAAGAAAAGCAAAAATAGATAGAAACATTTTGGCACGTCCGGTGGGACACTTGAGTTTTATTGAGTACATAGATGTTTTAGGACATTTATAATTTCATTAGTGAAATTAATTTAGTTTCATTCCAGAAAAATTGAGCTTTCTTTCTTACTTAATAAAAAATAAAATACAAGTTTTAGTTGCATTTTTAGAAAAGTTAAAGTTTATTTTCTTTGCATCTTTAAAAGAAATAAAAAGAAAAATCATCCTAGGATTAGGACTTGCATTTTCATATTTCATTTAGAGATTTTGTATACATTTAAATAAAATCTGAAATTTATTTTGGGTTAAAAAAAACACTTTGCATCCATTGAATTGCTTGCTGATCTTAGTTCATCTAGTAACTAGGAGGAATAGTAATTTTATTGTAGCTTTCACTTATCTTCACACACTAAGCCAAACCACTAAATAATTAACACATCAAAGCAGTATTTGAGACAAGGACCAACTAGGATTTCATCACCTAGTGGAAACCTTACCCCCTCCCAGCTATCCCACTTAGATTTCACCACCAAGGGGAGAACCAACTTAGCTCTCTAGTTGAGTATAAACTCTAGACTCGGTATATCTTGGCTAAGCACCCATCACCCTTATCACTGTAGGATTATGAAGTGAGGGGGTAGGCCCTAATACCAAGCCACATGCTAAAATTAAACACATATCTTTCTTTTTATCACCTAAACAACCCAAAACCAACCATAGCTTGCATTTTTAGTACCTATATCAAACCAACTTCCCTTCTACACTCTTTAAGGCATAAGCCAAAAGAGATTTAAAAGTAATCCCAAGCTAAACACATTTCTAGTGTTTTTTTTGATTGCTTTGAAATATTTTGGTTGATTCTTGTTTGAGTTGAGAGATTCACCTTTTCATTCCTTATTTTCCCATATGGTCACTACCAGACAACAACTCAAAAATCAAGTTAATCAACCCCCATCTTCTTTTGCACCTATGGAATATACCTCAGACATTAAGAGTTCCCCTCATGTTAAGAGTTACCCTCTCCTTCTAGGGTCCCAATCATATTTGAAGTATATCTTAACTTTGATCCTTATTTCATAATATTTAGGTGGGTTTATAGCCCTACCTCAATACCATGCCATACTGCACACCCCTATTGCTTCAGTTTCCTCTACCGAACCCCCTCTTGGCATGTCACCCCACCTTATGGTGGGTACCACTTCAAACCAACCATTGTTGACCCACACCTCTTCAAATATCCCATCCACCCAAACCCAAACCAGCCTTCCACCCCCCAACCAAACACCTATCACACCCCAAGTGGGTTTAACCCTACCCTTGGTCACCTACACCCCATCCACTATGGCATTATCCTCCACTCCTGCTTCCATCCTCCCTTAGATAGAAATCAAACCTTAACCACAACCCAATCTCAAAATCTAGTGCTCTCAATACCACAAATACTTCCCCCTATAAGCACTTTGGTCACTACTCACCTTTAACCAACTAACCCACTAATCACTTCGATGCTACACATAAACCCCCCTAACCTCAACCTTCCAATACATACCCATGACATATTATCAATATATTCCTAAATTATACATACCTTCACATTCCACCCAACCTTATGTGATCTCACACACACACCTAGCATCATCCCAACCATCTACTAGTTATTCCCATGTCACCTAACCTCAACAAAATTTGTCATATACCTATCTAACCCAACAACCCCAAATAGAATTGGTCAAGATGCTAATGGAGAAGATAACTACCCTTGAGTCATCCATCTTGGGATCACATAACCTTATTTCTTATGACCAAATTTTCAATGAACCCATCCATCCATCTATCCCTCTCTGACCATATCCTCTACAATGGGAATTACCAAAATTCTCTAAATTTCAAAGCAAGGAGGACCCCCAAAAAAATTTAAGAGCATTTAGGCATGTATGTTACTTGATTTCCCATGATGATGCTCTCCTCCTCTGCATATTTCCTATGTCCTTATTTGGACTAGCATTAGATTGGTATAGTGCCATCCCAAAACACTACATCTTCTCTTTCACCCAACTAGCCCAAACTTTTTTGGATCATTTCTCAATCAATATATCCAAGAAATTTTCTATTACTGACCTCTACTCCATTTGGTAATTCAAAGATGAATCTATTACTTATTTCATGGCTCATTAGAGGAGCCTAATCAACCAACTTTCCTTTTCATTGCCTCTACCTGAGCTTATAGAGCTCTTTACTTGAGCATGTGTAAAACACATCTCATCCACATTGCATGTCCAAAGCTTATAGACATTTGATGAATATTTTACCATGGCTCACAAACTAGAGAATAGATCTATTGATGAGGGAAGATTAAAGTTGAAGAACAAAAACCTAAATTACAAAACCAATGAGCCCTCTCTTTCTAAACTAAACAACACAACTAATACCAATTCCAAGAGCAAATCCACCACCAACACTATTGTCCTTAAAGTTGTACCTCTGCCATCTACCAACCAACAAAATCCAAGTAACCAAACCTTTGAACCCTTCAACTATCCAAACTAAAACCAAAGTAACCAAACTTGAAATTACCATAAGCCATTAACTCCACTTGGGGAGCCTTATCCTTCCATTTTGGAAAAGTTACTAAAAGCCAAAATCATCCAATTTTCACCAATTAAACCAACCCAATAGTTTGATACTTCTCACCTTGTTCTCAATTGGTATAATGAGATTGACCATTGCATTTTTCATTGAGTCATATGACATGACATCAACAGGTGCAATACATTTAAATACCTTGTCCTATCTTACATTGACAAGGGGGAGCTCACATTGGACAATCCTAATGCACCACTAAACTAAGCCCTTGACATATTCTACAAACCTCTCCCTAATCATGCTCCTTCTACCCCTCATCATGAAAATTTTCCTGAATCATCTCATGAGCTACATACTATTAATGTTTTTACTAGTGAACCCATTGACGAAGAAAATGTTACCTCAACCTTTTCTTTCCCCATTCCCCTATTGGAAGAAAAAAGACTACCTTCTATTCCTTTAGACACCCAAACAAAGGAAGCAACCATATCCACACCTCCATTGGAGGATGACACACCTACCTCCCCTATCTTAGAATCATCTACCCTCTCTTTGGAAGATATCTCACAAGAGAAGATGACTCCATCTACCTAACCTCTAATTGCAATTTTTTAATCAAAGGTCAAGATAAAAGTAAGGGATCCAAATTGGAACTTCTAACCCCTTCTTTGATAGACCAACCTAACCCATCTAAACCAAATAAAACCTCCACCCAACCAACTAAAAACCCTTCCAAATTGATTAACCCTTAAACACTTAAACCCACCAAGAGAACTAAGTGACCAAATCCCCTCCAAAACTAACAACTAAAACAACCAAAGAGGTCAAATCACTAAAGGGACCACAATTCCAAATTTTACCTCCCTCAACCTTGCCCTCCATTCTAGGTCCCCATCCCTCTACCTTAAACACGAAATCCACCATTTTTACCAAACCTCCACCACCTTTATTGGTCACACCTTCATACTTGCTCTCTAAAGCACCTTTCCCCACTACACCAATAATCCCTAAGTTACCTACCTTACCATCATTTGATGCTATCTCATCGACCACCTTACCCAAACCAAAACCATTAACCAAGTATACCACTTTACCTAAGACACCTATCACCAAACCCATGTCCCCACAACCTTATACTTCAATACGTAAAAAAAAAAACCACTAAACTTTTTCCACCTTTAGCTAAATCTTACTTGACCATCTTCCAGTAGTTATTTCAAAGTTCTTCCTTGAGATTACCACCCATAAACCTTTTGATCCTTCACATACCAAGCCCTCTTGGTTTACTGATAACTTGATATGTGCATATCATAGGGCACCAAGACATGACACCAAGAACTATAAAGATCTATAAATGCTAGTTCACAATTTATATGAAGATGGTGATATATTATCAGACAAACCTCCTTTATTCCCAATGCCAATATAACCACCTACTTAAGCCATCTGATCTTTAGTCTCACCCAAAAGTGAATAGGAGGAACTGAATCAACCATCCAACCTAGAGAACCCCCTTATCCGCACTATTTACATGGTTACCCAATCTTGAGCCCAACAAAATGATAAAGGGAAGACTAAGGCATACCCCTCCTTGAAATCCCAAGCTAATAATACTCAAAATTCTCCATCTTCAAATAAACCCAAGGTGTCTATCTTAGGTGCCTCTCCATCTAACCCTCCATACCCTAACTCGTATACAATATCCATCTAAAAATCTATCCTCAGGAAACTTCACCAAACTCCAACAAATATGAGCTTATATAAGGTAATCTATACCTCTCCCCATTACTATCAAGTACTCATAGAGGCTCTATAATCCATTAAGGTCTAACCTGATGATCCTCAACCTCTAGCCACTTTTGTTGGTACCCTTTAGACTTCCAACCTTGTCACCTTCAAAAATTTAGAAATACCTTTTGTTCATTCATAGGATCCTAATCCCCATCTATTCATTATGGCATATATCAATCAAAATTGCATCAAAAGGGTGATGATTTATGGGGGAGATAACATCAATATTATCTCCTCCCATTCTTATGACCAGCTGTAGTTACCTAAAAACATCATGTCTGAAAGCTTAATCATTCTTCATTCTTTCAATGATACTATGGCTACCACCTTGGGCATAGTTGTCCTCCATATTTGTGTAAGACCTCATACTATTATTTAACTCTTTTATGTTATATAAGGAGAGTTTTAATAAAACATTTTACTTGAATGCCCTTGGATTCATGCCATGAGTTGTGTCCCTTCCACCCTGTTGTGCCCAAAAAATATCATTCATTTTTGGGATAACATCTAAAATATTTTGGTCCTACAAACCAAAATTATCTCTTCCCTTCTCAAAAATTGTTATGATCCTTCAAATTCTCTATTTTTCAAACTTTTTTTAGCTAAGGGACTTTGCAAGCTCAAAACTACGGACTCTGCAGGCTCAAATCTATGGACTCTACAGGCTTAAATCTATAGACTCTATAGGCTTAAATCTACAGACTTCATAAGAAAAAATATACAGACTCATTTATACAGACTCCCCTAGTTCTATGGACTTGATCTATGGACTCTACAAGTTGAACTACAAACTTCACAGATGGTTTCTACAGACTCTACAAGCTAGATTTCTATAGACTCTTTCAAAGTTAGAGAAAACTATAGGCTCTATAGGTAGGCTCAAATCTACAGACTCTCAAGGCCTCAAACTATAGACTTTGTAGGCTGGTTTCTCAAATATATGTACTCCCCTAGATCTATGAACTCATTTCTATAGACTCTATAGGTTGGTTTCTTCAGACTCTACAAGAAAGAAATAGGTTCAACATAGCCATTTTTTCAATTGAGAAGTTCAAAAGGGTCTTCCAAGAGCCTGAATGACAAGTGCCCTTATGGAGGGCACTTAGGAGCTAAAATGGACCCTTGCATCTTTTCCAAAAGGCAACCTTGGAGGTCAAATAGCCCTTACAAAGGGTGGGTGGGGAGCAAGTGGACCATTTCAAAGGCCGAGCGAGCAAAGGAATTCCTTCAGACTTTTTATCTGAAGGAAAATCATGAAGTAAAGACAAAATCTTGATGGAAAGCAAAAGCCTGGCAGAAGAAACAACAAATTAATTCCTTCAAAATTTTCATCTGAAGGAAAGGAACCAACAAAATTCCACTGAAGGAAATAAAGCTCGAAGGCCACTCAAAGGATCCCAAAGGGTAGGTACCCTTGAAAGAAACTCTCGTCGAAGGAAGTGGACCGTTTCTCAAAGCCCCAAAGGGTAGGTCCCCTCTAGGAAAGATCAAATAAAAAAATTGAAGGAATTGCTGAGGAAAGTGACAGGCCTATAGACATCAAAGATGAACGTCGTGAACTAGCTGTTAATATCCAAAAGTCTAGTGACGTCCCCATATCTATCAAATTCAGGGCAGTGAACTAGCTATTGGCTTTCAAGTGACGATGGGCCTATAGACATCAAATTCATGGCAATGAAATAACCATTGATATTTGAAGGCTTGAGCATGGAACCAAATATATTTGAAGGCCAAAATGCCAAAGCGAAGAACCGCTAAGAGAAGGAGCATAAAGAGCCAGTAAAGCTAGGAATATAACCCTGAGAGCTTAAATTCTAGGAAGAGACAAAGTTAGAAAAGACAAAAGAAAAAAGAGGGAAAAGCTTGAAATATCTGCATAAAAGTAATTTTAGTAGGTGGAACAGTCAACTAAGTAGATATTTTGGCTTGAAAACATTAAAGGCATTGCTTGTTTGTCTCACTTGGAGTAAAGACAAAATGGACAGCTGTGCAGATGTTAGAGGGGACAAACCAAATGATCCAAACCCAAGAAGAGACATATTAGATGAATAGACACTCCATAGTTAAGGCAATATGTCATTCCAAGCATGGTCCCTCCAAATAGAACTAAAGGCACATTAAAGGCATTGACTATAGCATGGGCTGTCCCATGGGAAAGAGTGCCAAGCCTTGCTTGGTGGCTATATATTGTAAAATCCTATTTTATGCAAAGGAGATCTTCCGATTGTCGGGAATCTAGAACAACAAACATGCTCTGATCCCACTTGTCAGGATGCAAAACCGGAAACATACAATTTTCTTTTCCCCAAAGCTCTCCCTCTCACAGGTCCCAACACCCAACTCAAATACAGAGTTGATGTTCACCTCCCGTGCTCCACGCACACCACAAGTGCTCCACGCACTCCACAAGCACTCCACGTGCTCCACAAGTACTCAAGGTACTTCAAGTAGATCTCCCATGAATCTGCAACAACCTGCAATTCAACAGACCATACTTATGGAAGGAACTCCCTTGCCTTCCTCTCGCTCTATCCGAGTACACACCTGTACTCCAAGTAGATCATGCCTGATACTGCTCCCTGTTGTGTTGCTATCTATATGACCTTGCACACCTGCTAATCAAACAATGGTTCTATTCACCTGTGAACCTCGACCTTGCACACACATACACCTGCAGATCAACGATCTTACTTACCATGTAGATCTCCTATATAGGCCATGCAACTGTGACCAAGATCCTACACTCTTGAAGAACCCAGCTGGCTCTCCAATCCAGCACCAACACACCTGGTACTGAGGCACTAGGAGGAACGCACCATAGCTCTACCTCACACACAGAAGGAGCTTATAATTATGCTCTCTTACTCCCTAGCATGCTTTTCCAATACAACCATGAGTCTATTATATAGATCTCATCCAAACAATGATTAGACATCTAATTACCATAATTAGATCCGTAGCTCTCAATCTATAATTAGCCCTGATCATGCAAACACTTGGTTCGTTAGCTAACTGCCCGTAATCAGCTTGCAGTCGAACCACACAGGTGACCGACGCCGGTCCCTGTCCGCCTGGAGGTGACCGACGTCGGCCGATATATGACCGACGTCGGTTGCTTCTCTATGCTCTCCCATCGACGTCGACTGATCAGACTGACCCCAACTTCTCTGTAACTCAGCAACCTTCAGCAACCTCCTCTCCTGTTTGCATCAGTGAAGCTTTTAGCTCCACAATCCTAACAATCTCCCACTTGGAGATAAACAGCTGCACTATACCTGTACCTGTACTCTATCTAATCTATTTCCTGGTTTGTATCCCTCTTCAAGCTCCCACCTGAAGACAACCCACCACACAACCTGTGATGTACCTCCTGTCATCCGAGTACCCTGCCACATCCGAACCTACAACACCTGTAGTGAAGTCCTGACCCTGCATAGCAACACCTGCTGCCGGTCCCTCTCAGAAAACTTGAGAACCCACTTCCCCGAATTGGCTCCTAACTCTGACAGCTCCCACTGCATGGGAATACTCAGGTCTATACCAGACCTCATGTGATTTCGGACACTGTACCTGTCCAGCCCTTAGTGTGCTCCAGTTCTGCATCCTGAACCTCGCCAACACCTGATTCACATCAGCTCCCACTCGAGACAAAATCAACCTGTGATCTCCATGCCTCCCATGTCAAAGAATTTCGCTGCTCAAAACTCCTCCCTGACATGCCACTGAACTAATCTTACCCTTAGCTCAGCAAAACCCTGTATGTACTAACCTGCTATAGCAAAACATACCGTCCACATACAGTAACAGAATGATGTCATGACCATCATCCTCCTGGTAAGTCAAACCACAGTAGTTACCCTGACATCGACTGAAGCCATGCTTCGTCCTCCACCTGTCAAAACCTGGTACCACTGTCCTGCAGCTTCCTCAAGACCATATACCTGGTCTTCCGTCTCACGTATCTGTTCTCTCTATTCTTCTACTAAGGAATCCATTCGTCTCTGTGCTTTCATCCCGCTGGCAAACCTACCAAGACACCCGTCTGGTTCTGCATCATAATCCTGCCTAGCTCACACCTGTTTCCTGGATCCTTCCTGCTCTACAATCAGCAACAAGTATGAAGAAGAGGAACATGAATTTGAGGGCCTACTTACGCCTTCAGTCCTCCGTATGGGTGTTTGAGACTCCTTGACAGGTTGCTGTCCACCCAAAATTTGTTACAGTGACCGACCTCGGTCACTCCACAGTCTGCATCCGACCGACGTCAGTTCCATGCATCTGTACCTGACTACCAGCCTGCCAGCGCTGGTGTCCCTGCTGCCGACGTCGGTCCTCCTGACCGACATCGGTCTTACATACTACCGACGTCGGTCCCATGACCGACGTCGGTCTTACCCTGCCCGACACTGCTGGCTTCGGTCTGCACATGACCGACATCGGCATCTGTCTGTTCGACGCTGGTTCCTCCTGACTGACGCCGGTGTCTGTGTTCGCCTGTGAGTGATGACTTTTTACCCGCGAGCTTCTTTGGATCAATCTCCATGTCCTCTCCTCCAAGAACACCAAGGCTTTCCAGTTCTTAAGCCTGTCAAGTATATCTGTCTTCCGCTTAAGAACATGCATCTCCTTCCTGCTCATGTGACCAAGCCTACGAAGCCACGTCTCCGCAACAGAAGAAGAATCAGTAATATAAACAAGTAGATAAAGTATACCTGTTTTCTTACCACCAGCTAATTTAAGTGCTACCGCTGTGAGAGTTCTTGTGCATCTCTCATCACCCAATCTTTCTGAAGAAATTAGCCAAATCTCCAAACCTGGGACCTGCATGACCTTCATCAACACCTGTGTGTTGGCTGCCTGCAATTTCAGCTTCACTTCCCCTTTGCCAATTCTTTGGCAAGGCTTACCAGCTCCTCTACCTGGGGCTACATGGAAAGAGGCAACCGAATCTTTTATCCAAGATTCAACTTTATCCAAGAAACCTGCAAACACATCCTGTGCAACAACACCTGCTACATCTGTATCTTCAGTTTCTTCATGCTGATCTGTTACCAACCAACAATGTTCTTTTACCTGCTCTTTCTTTCCATCGGACCGTGAGTAACCGTCTGTGCTTTTCAACTCCTCCATTCTTAGCTTACTTTGATCTGCCGTTGTTCTACTCCCACTCAATCAGAAACCCCTGAGAGTGCCCTGTAACCAAAACACAACCTGCTTCCTGCAACCTTAGCTCTGATACCACTTGTCGGTATCGAGCTCAAGAACCTACAACCAAGGCTCTGATACCACTTGTCGGGAATCTAGAACAACAAACATGATCTGATCCCACTTGTCAAGATGCAAAACCGGAAACATACAATTGATTACCAAACTTCAAGCAACTTAATATGCGGAAATAAACCAGATTCACCAAGTAACTAGAATTCAAAATAACACAACATATGAGAGACAATACACAACTTGTATTAACACTTTATACAGAAAAGAATACAATAAAGAAGATGCCACTTCTTCTCCACCACCTTACAGAGGTTTCCCACACCTCAAGTGAACAGTACTTCTTTTCCCCAAAGCTCTCCCTCTCACAGGTCTCAACACCCAACTCAAATACAGAGTTGGTGTTCACCTCCCATGCTCCACGCACACCACAAGTGCTCCACGCACTCCACAAGCACTCCACGTGCTCCACAAGTACTCAAAGTACTTCAAGTAGATCTCCCATGAACCTGCAATAACCTGTACTTCAACAGACCATACTTATAGAAGGAACTCCCTTGCCTTCCTCTCTACTCTATCCGAGTACAAACCTGTACTCCAAGTAGATCCTGCCTGATACTGCTCCCTATTGTGTTGCTATCTATATGACCTTGCACACCTGCAAATCAAACAATGGTTCTACTCACTTGTGAACCTCGACCTTGCACACACATACACCTGCAGATCAACAATCTTAATTACCATGTAGATCTCCTATATAGGCCATGCAACTGTGACCAAGATCCTACACTCCTGAAGAACCCAGCTGGCTCTCCAATCCAGCACCAACACACCTGGTACTGAGGCACTAGGAGGAACGCACCATTGCTCTACCTCACACACAGAAGGAGCTTATAATTATGCTCTCTTACTCCCTAGCACACTTTTCCAATACAACCATGAGTTTATTATATAGATCTCATCCAAACAATAATTAGACATCTAATTACAATAATTAGATCCGCAGCTATGAGTCTAAAAATAGATCTCTTCATGCAAACACTTGGTTCGTTAGCTAACTGCCCGTAGATAGCTCACAGTCGAACCACACAGGCGACCGACATCGGTCCCTATCTGCCTAGAGGTGACCGATGTCGGCCGATATATGACCGACGTCGGTTGCTTCCCTTTGCTATCCTACCGACGTCGGCTGATCAGACTGACCCCAACTTCTCTGCAACTCAGCAACCTTCAGCAACCTCCTCTCCTGTTTGCATCAGTGAAGCTTTTAGCTCCACAATCCTAACACCCATTACTAGAAGCAAAACTCTACCCAAATTGAAAGGTGAATACTGAGACTTTGAGCTTAGATTGTTGTTCATATCATTTTATCTAAATGAGAAAGTAAGTTGTTTGCAGACTTTGTGTTGTCATATCTTGTATCATTTTAAGAGATTGTTCTTATGTCTATCTTTTGAATGTGTTATTGTTTATTTAATTTGGCAAGCAGAGCTAGTGTAAGTAACCCAAAAGATGTCCTAAAGCTAGTTACTTTTAGACTTTGTGCTATCATAATTGTCTTCAGTGTGTGTTTATTTTCTATTCCTATGTAAAGGATCTTGGGACAACTTTGTGCCCTCATTATCCTTCATATTCCATTCTTGTGTAAAGGACCTTGGGATGACTTTGTGCCCTCATTGTCCTTCATATCTCACTCTTGGGCAGTTGAGGTGGAGACTTTGTGCTACATCTCAGTCTGTTGGTTATTACGCCCTTGGTTACCAGTTACTTTTACTACCTAAAAGAACTCCTATTGTTTCTTTCAAGAACACTTCTGAAAGAAGAGAAGTGCCTTCAGTTTTTTCACTAGGATTTTCTCCTCTATTTTTTAACATCATCTCTAAAAAAGAGAGATGGATGGCTTATCCTACCCCGGCATGTTATTTTATGCATATATATAGTATATAGCCCCATCATATTTATAGGGAACCTCCCTTTGATGAGAGGAGAGATTTGTCTGCTGGTGATGTAGTAAACCTGCACATCAAGCCAACCAATCTCCCTATGCTATGGTTGAAGAGACATATTTTGCTCACCAGTTAGCTAGTTGACAAAATATTCACCCAACAATTTTTGGCAACTCCACTGGGGACTTACGTGCAATCTAAAGCCTCAAGTTTCAAATTGAAGTAGTCCCTACCCTTATCCATTATAGACTCTGGAGAATCCATTCTATGTCTTACCCATTATCATTATAGCCTTACCATCTCCCTTCACCTCCACACCAAATGGGGAAGAATGTGTAGTTTGAAGCCTTAAGCTCTAAGTTGAAGTAGGGCTAGTTCTTTTCCATTTTTGTTTCACAATCTAACAACTCCATGTTATACTAGAAGCTAGAGAGCCCAAGGTGTTGATTGACCCTATCTTTGAGTTGGTACAGTAGGGTAATTTTGACTTATTCCCTCCCCAAATTTAGGTTCAAATATCCAAGAGTGTTCCTCCTACCCATACCATGACACCAGCACAAGGTAGAACTACTTTTTCTACTATTAGTAGAGCTTTGCCTATCCACACACTACCTAAATTTGTTATCCCTCTTTTTCATAATCCCATCATGGCATTTTAAGGCCCTTGTGGTAACTCATTTAGACCACTAAATCTTACTCCACCCCTACATGAACTTCCATGTAGCTCAAGAAAGAACTTCCCTAAATTCTTTGGTGATGGGAGAGTTCACCTTGATGAACATATTGTAGCTTTCAGCATAGCCTGTGGTGTGATAAGCATGAAATTTGAGGACGTGGCAGTTAGGATTTTCATGGAAACACTAAAAGGTGCTACTATAGATTGGTTATACCATCTACAAGCTAGATCAGTAACTATTGGGACACACTCAAAGCTAAATTTGAAGCTAGGTTCAAGCCTATAGAAGATGCACATGCTTTGCTAGCCCAACTCACATAGATGAAGAAGGAGCCTCATGAGCCTATGAGGGATTTCATTGCCAAGTTTGACAAGCTTAGGAATAGAGTTTTTGAAATTACTCAGCCAACACCCAAAAACCTCAAAAGCTTCTTCATCAACTCACAGTTACCTAAAGTGAGTTTTCTGCTAAGACTTGCTAGCCACATAGACCTTACTATTGCTCAAGACTTGGCTACCGAGGTGGAAGATGATCTCATCTTGGTAGGGAAGATAAGAAGAGATCCTAACATAGGCAAAACTTCTTCATCTTTTGAGAATTCATCTACAAGCACCACTGATCAAATAGTGCAAAAGCTAGCAAATAAATTGCTAGCCTTGAAAAGACAAGTGGCCCAAGGTATGTCTACTCCTTATCGAGATATGCCAAGAAGGACATTTTAGAACTAGTCATATCAAGGCAATGCTGTTAGAAGTCAAGGGCAACCAAATCATCTCCCTCCCCCATAGAGGAACCTTGCCCTTGAAGCACCTCCAACCAACTTAGTAGTTGGATATTTGGAAATAAAACATGATTTCTCTTTCCAACTTGAGTTTGATCAAGAAAATGATGTTGGTCTCTTCATGGAGGATCAAGAAGAATCAGCTGGTGACTCCCACATTAGTTTCCTGAATTACCAAGATGAACCCAAAAGTAAAGGTGAAGCAGTCAAGGGATCATATGTGGTATTCACCTGGTCCAAGAATTAGTCAGCCCAATCAGCTGATAAGGAGAAATTAGAGGAGTGACCTCAACCAACAATTTCAATTGCTAAGTGGGGAACCACTCTACCTTTCCAGCCAAAGGACCCAATGGTTGCCAAAAAAGTAAGTACCCCAAACATCTCTGCACCTTCTACTTCAACTTCACAAATCAGTCCTCCCCCTCCCAAAAACCAAAAGGATGAACTCCCATCCTCTCTTCCTAGTCCATTTCATTCATTTGACATAGTCGACCATGTCAAGAAAACTAAAATTCAAATGACTAAATTTGAATTCCTACAAGCCAACCCTGAGTAGTTGGACAAGTTGGTAGAGTGTGTGAAGAATACAACCATCCCTGTAGGATAAGAAGCTAAGAAGGTAACTCATGATCCCCCAAGGAACATGTCCATCCCAAACAATCTTGTCATTAGTCCTTCTGATGCCCTTGGGAAAATAGAGCCTTTCTATGTTTTCTTGTTGATAAATGATCACAAGCTGAGTAACTACATCATTGATTCTGATGCATTTAACAACGTCATGCCTACCAATGTGGTAGAATCTCTTGGTCTCACACTAACCAAGACATTTGGTATATGCTTCTCCATAGAGAAGAAGCAAGTACCTATATTGGGACAAATCAAGGATGCTCAATTTGCATTTGTAGCCTTCCCAAATAAGAGAATCAAGGTGATAGTTATGGTTGCTGATGTCCTATCATCCTATGGCATTCTGCTTGGACAAAATTTTTGCAAGGATGTGGGCATCGAGTTAAGCATGGACCTATCTGAGGAAAGGATCCCTGTCAAAGGCGTAATGAAGAGATTGCTCCCTAAAAAGGAGGCAAAATATGTGGTCACCCAAACGTCAGCCCCTGTAGCTCAAATTCTATTTAAGTCTTCAAGCAAGGGTAATTACTTCTTGACCATAGAGGGTGTTCATGTTTCTATAGATGAAAGTCCTATAGGTGGCAATCTAAAAATTGGTTCAAGTAAAACATCAAAAGAATCGATAGGACATAGTATAGATGAAAAAGGATCTTTCATCTCTAATGAAGAAAAATTTGATAGAAGATCAATTTTTTATGATGTTTAGATCTGAGAATTAAATGGTAGTAATTCCCCTACTGGTGGTGGAGCTTGGATGGTGTTGATATCTCCTCAAGGAGATATTCATCCTCCTTCACATGAGTTGTAGTTTAGCAACACCAATAATACAGAGTTTGATGTTGACAATCAAATCATGTGCTGGACTGAACCAGAAGAATAACAAGCTATAATAGTGGACTATACTGCTACACACCAAAGTCAGGAAGAGGAACTCTTTGCCAAAAGAGCAAGCATTTATGGTTTTTATATTGAAGAGCATGCCTTGCCATGGGGTAAGAAGAGAGAACCAAAAGGAGTGCACAGAAAGTGTGATTCCTAGTGGAGAGTTCCATTCACCCATCACCAATTTTGGGGACAAAATGGTTTCCTATTGGTTTATCAGGACATAATGCCATTTTCATTGTCTCATAATGGGCAACATTTGAATCACTTCAATTCTTGAAGTATTAGATAAGTTCACATGTACATATGTATATTTGTATAGTCTTTATTTCTATTTTGTGCTTTTCATTTTCATTTTTTGGAGCCTTTTTTTTGGGTAACATGACTCCATAGCCCAATGGCACACTTCAAGGCACTAGAGATTTTGGTTTCTACACCCCTCAGCTGTTCCAAGTTTTCAACTGAAGGAAGTTCCCCAACTGGAGCCAATTATTGTCCCCAAAAAATGTCATTCATTTTTGGGACAACATTTGAAATATTTTGGTCCTACAAACCAAAATTCTCTCTTCCCTTCTCAAAATTGTTATGAGCCCTCAAATTCTCTATTTTTTAAACTTTTTTCAGCTAAGGGACTCTGCAGGCTCAAAACTATGGACTCCGTAAGCTCAAATATATGGACTCTACAGGCTTAAATCTACAAACTCTGTAGGCTTAAATCTATGAACTTCATAGGAAGAAATCTACAAACTCATTTCTATAGACTCCCCTAGTTATATGGACTCGATCTAACGGACTCTATAGGTCAAAATATGAACTTCATAGATGGTTTCTACGGACTTCGCAAGCTAGATTTCTTCAGACTCTTTCAAAGTTAGAGAAAACTATGAACTTGACTTCTACAGAATCTACAGGCAGGCTCAAATCTACGAACTCTCAAGGCCTCAAAACTATAGACTCTGTAGGCTAGTTTCTCAAATCTACGGACTCCCCCAGATCTACGAACTCATTTCTATGGACTCTACAGGTTGGTTTCTACAGACTCTATAGGAAAGAAATAGGTTCAACACTTAGCCATTTTTTCAATCAAGAAGTTCAAAGGGGTCCTCTAAGAGCCCAAAGGACAAGTGCCCTTGCAAAGGGAACTTAATAGCCAAAATGGACCCTTGCATCTTTTCTGAAAGGCAACCTTGGAGGTCAAACAACCCTTGTGGAGGGAAGACAGGGAGTAGGTGGACTATTTTAAAGGCCGAGCGAGTGAAGGAATTCCTTCAAACATTTTGTCCAAAGGAAAAGCCCAAAGTAAAGATAAAAACATGATGGAAAGCAAAAGCTTGGTAGAATAAACAACAAAGGAATTCCTTCAAAATTTTTGTCCGAAGGAAAGGAACCAATAAAAGTTTGCCAAAGGAAATAAAGCTTGAAGGCTGTTTGAAGGATCCCAAAGGGTAGGTACCCTTGTGGGAGGCTCTCATCGAAGGAATCAAACCATTTCTCAAGGCCTTAAAGGGTAGGTCCCCTCTGAGAAAGATCAAATGACAAAGCTAAAGAAATTGCCGAGGAAAGTGATGGGCCCGCAGACGTCAAAGTTGAACATCACAAACTAGTTGTTGAGATCCAAAAGTCTGGTGATGTCCCCACAACCATCAAATTTAGGGTAGTGAACTAGCCATTGGCTTTCAAGAGATGAAGGGCCTACATATTTCAAATTCATGGCAATGAAATAACTATTGATCTTTGAAGGCTTGAGCATGGACACAAATGCATTCAAAGGCCAAAATGCTAAAGGGAAGAACTGTTGAGAGGAGTGTAAAGAGCTAGTAAAGCTAGGAATGTAGCCCTAAGAGCTTAAATTCTAGGAAGAAACAAAGCTAGAAAAGATAAAAGTAGAAAGAGGGAAAAGCCTAAAATATCTACACAGAGGTAATTTTAGTAGGTGGAACAGTCAACTAAGCAGATATTTTGGCTTGCAAACATTAAAGGTGCCACATGTTTGTCTCACTTAGAGTAAAGACAAAATGGATAGTTGCATAGACATTAGAGGGGATAGACTAGATGATCCAGACCTAGGAAGAGACATATTAGATGAATGGACATGCCATAGTTAAGGCAATACATCATTCCAACCATGGTCCCTCCAAATAGAACTAAAGGCGCATTGAAGGCATTGACTACAGCGTGGGTTGTCACATGGGAAAGAGTGCCAAGCCTTGCTTGGTGGCTTTATATTGTAAAATCCTATTTTATGTAAAGGAGATCTTCCCATTACCAGAAGCAAAACTCTACCCACATTAAAAGGTGAATACTGAGAATTTGAGCTTAGATTATTATTCATATCATTTTATCTAACTGAGAAAGCAAGTTGTTTGTAGACTTTGTGTTGTCATATCTTGTATCATTTTAGGAGATTGTTCTTATGTCTGTCTTCTGAATGTGTTATTGTTTATTTAATTTAGCAAGCAGAGCTAGTGGAAGTAACCCAGAAGATGTCCTGAAGCTAGTTACTTTTAGACTTTATGCTGTCATAGTTATCTTCAGTGCGTGTTTATTTTTTGTTCTTGTGTAAAGGATCTTGGGATGACTTTGTGCCCTCATTATCCTTCATATTCTATTCTTGGGTAAAGGACCTTGGGATGACTTATTTCCCTCATTGTCCTTCGTATCTCACTCTTGGGCAGTGAAGGTGGAGACTTTGTGCTACATCTTAGTCTGCTAGTTACTACACCCTTGGTTACTAGTTACTTTTACTACTTGAAAGAACTCCTGCTATTTCTTGCAAGAACACTTCTGAAAGAAGAGAAGTGCCTTCAGTGTTTTCACTAGGATTTTCTCCTCTATTTTTTAACATCATCTCTAAAAAATAGAGATGGATGGCTTATCCTACCCTTGAGTGTTATTTTCTGCATATATATAGTATATATCCCCCTCATATTTATAGGGAACCTCCCCTTGATGAGAGGAGAGATTTGTCCCCTAGTGATGTAGTAAACATGCACATCTAGCTGACCAATCTCCCTATGCTGTGGTTGAAGAGACCTATTTTGCTCACCAGTTAGCTGGTCAACAAAATATTCACCCAACACACCCTACATCGATGTGTCAGTTTTAAACATGAAGGGAATGTTGTGACTATATTAGCTAACCGTTGTCCTTTTACATCTTACAATATGACATATCAGCCCAATGATGTCCTTCCTTTTTTTATCCACCACAAAACCATTTTCAAACAACACAACCTCACCAACCAACACCCATAACATTTCCACACCTAATGTTGATGAAGCTTCCACTAACTCATCTATCCCCTCTTCCCATATTCTTATAGAAGACCACGTAACAACCACATTCAAATGTATTTATTTTAGGGAATATAGAATCTTAGCTTTAGATGCCCTCCTTAGCCCCAAAAAATATGGGAATCTCAAACATGACCCTTCTTATGAACCTAACATTGGAACCATCATCCCCATTGGTCTCCCTAACCATCAAATGAATTTCATTTATGGAGGACTTGATCAGCCACTTATAGCCCCCACCAATACATCATCCATGTAACCATTTACCTCTAAGTTTTCTTATCTTAGCAAACCAAAATTTGTTACATTATATCTCCATAGGTGTGCTTGGAAAGGATTTGGCCTCAGTCACTATGAACAAGGGCCTCATGAGTTACCCCATCTCAAAAAAATTCAACCTCATTAGTCATTTGACCTTGGGTATGAACCAGCTCAAGAATCCACCAATTCACCCAAACTTGTTGTCACTATAGAGGAAGATATCCCATCCTTGCCAACCCAACCACTTTCTCCACCTGAAGACCCCAATATTATCCCTCCTAACTTTTTTTTATCAATACTATAATTTTGGGCCCTCTCATCTACCAAAAGAGTGGCCAAACCAAAGTCCTTCCACTCGTACATCTTGAAATGGTAGAGAAAGATTCTCCTACCATAAACACCATTCAACATCAATATGTTGATTCCATTCTTACCTACCTCAGTGTAGGGGATTATTCTAACCACAAATCCCTTCCTCTTAAGGCCCCACATATGTTGAATGAATCTACCATTGATATCAACTTGGGCACTTTAGATAACCCTTGCATTATCAAATTGGGCCAATCATTGAATACCAAGGAACTTCAAGATTTCTCCTTTTTCCTCCAAGTCCATAGCATAACATTCACTTGGTTTGATAATGATATGCCTAGGATTGACCTCACCATTTATACTCATAACATAGTCACCCACCATGATGCCAAGAGTATTAAATATAAGCTTCTATGCATGCATCCTTGCATAAAACTTCTCATCAAAGATCTCTATCATCTCTTATCTGTAAACTTCATTCAACCCATTGACTACCCCCAATAGGTCCCAAACATTGTACCTATCACCAAAGCCACTGGGGGTCTATACATTTGTTGGGACTTTCATGACCTTAACCTTGCCTACCCCAAAGATGACTTCCCTCTACCTAGCATTGACCAGCTTATTGATTTTATGATCTCTCATGGATGGGTTTTTGAGTTATAATTAGATCTTGATTGCTCCTAAAGATCAACATAAAACTACCTTTATGATCCCTTGGGGAAATTTTTGCTATAGAGTCATGCCTTTTAGGTTAAAGAATGCTGGTGCAACCTACCAACATGACATGACTTATATTTTCCATGATATCATCCATAAGATTATAGAATACTATGTGGAGGACCTTCTTGAGAAATCCAAACTCTGAATAGATCACTTGACTACTCTTATGATTATATTTAAACACCTCATCTATTTTCATGTTTGCCTAAATCTCAAGAAATGCATTTTTAGGGTCCTTTTAGGAAAGCTTCTTGGCTTCATTGCGTCTCTTCATGGAATTAAATTAGAGCTTACTAAAGTTAGAGAAATTTTGGACATACCTCCTCTAACCAACCTTAAACATCTCCATATACTTTAGGGAAAACCTCAATCTATTCACCATTTCATTTCCTAACTTTCAGACTGGTGTCAACCTTTCCACCACCTTCTAAAGAAGGATGTCTCTTTTAAATGAAGTAGTGATTGTCATAAGGCCTTTGATTGACTTAAATAGTACCTTTTGTCACCACCTATCCTCACCCCTCTAAAGGATGACCACCCTTTTTACCTATATATCTCTATCATTGACCATTATTTAGGGGCAATGTTGGCCCACCGAGATGAACAACAAAAAGAATAAGCCATATACTACATTAGCTATATGCTTATAGAATATGAGACTTGGTATACATACATTGATAAACTCTGCTTAGCATTGACCTTCATGGCCACCAAACTCCACCACTACCTTATTAACCATAAAACCTATGTCATCACTAATACTGACCCACTTAAATACATGCACTCTAAACCATACCAAAATCAGTGTATGGCTAAGTGGCTCATGCTTCTAGCTAAATTTGACCTTGAATTTCTCCAAAAAAATTTAATTAAAGGTCAGGTCATTATTGATCAATTCACTAAAGCTCTTTTACCAAATAACCAACCACCTCCTCTTGCCTTTTTGGATGAGTCTATCGCAACTCTTTTTCAAGAAGATGACATTACATACCAAATGACCATGTTCTTCAATGGCTCAAAATGATAGAAATGAGGGGTGCTATAGTTATTCTCATTCCTCTCAATTGTGAACCCCTTCCTCTCTCCTTAAAACTTGACTTTTAATGCACCAATAATATGATCAAGTATGAAGCCATAGTGATAGGTCTCCAAACTATTCAAAGCTTGGGAATTAAGACAATCCATGTCTTTGGTGATTCTCAGCTTATAGTCAACCAAGTCAATGGATCCTATCAATGTAAGAATGATGTCTTGCTAAAATATAAAATTTTAGTTGACAAAATCTTAAAATTATTTGAGCGTTACCTATTCCAATCCATTCCCTGATCTACCAATAAATTTGTGGATATAATGGCCTACCTTGCTTCTCAAATCCCTACTCAACCTTCTAATTCTAAAATATTTGTCACCGTTCATCATTTTACCACACCCTCTTATGGCCAATCTGACCTCCCTACCTTTTTTAATGTAGAGGAATCCCCATCTAACATTTGGTATGACCAAACTTTTAACTACCTTAACCTAGGCATTGTTCCTCCCAACCTCTCTAAGAATGCTTGAAGAACTTTTATTCAGAGTACCTCTTGTTACACCATACTAGGGGGAATCCTTAACAAACATGGTTTTGATGGTCTCCTTCTTCATTACCTACATATCCATGAATCTTTTTATGCCATCAAGGAAACACATGATGGGATCTGTGGGGGACACTTTAGTGGCCTAGTGGTCACTAAACGTATCCTTCACCTTAGTTACTATTGGCCCACCCTTAACCATGATTGTTGTGATTATGTAAAAAAGTGTGTTAAATGTCAACAATATGCTAATTTACATCATGTACCAACTAATAGCCTTTAAGTATCTAAGGAATTTTGGTCTTTCTCTGAATGGGGGCTCAATCTCATTGGGGAAATTAACCCCCATTCTTCATAATGGCATAGTTCCATCATCACTGCCACTAAATACTTTACCAAATGGGTGGAATTTATTCCTCTAATCTCTATAAAAGTGGAAAATATTTTCAACTTTATCAACCACCATATCATTTGTCGCTTTGGTGTTCCTCATATGATCGTCACTGATAATGGCAAATCCTTTAAGAATAAGCAAGTCCAAGGTTTATGTGATGCATTTGGAATTGATTTAAGCTTTTCATCACCTTATAAACCACAAGAAAATGGACAAGTGAAAGACTCTAATAAAACCCTCACCATAATATTAACCAAAGTTGTAAGTGCTTTAGGTTAGGATTAGCACTTGCACATCTGATTCACCTTATGGGCCTATCGCACTAGCATTTGAACCTCCACTAGTACCACCCCTTCTCTCTAGTATTTAGAATAGAGGTAGTCTTGACTCTTGAAGTCAAAATCCCATATCTTCACATATATTTGAAGGAACTCATTTCTAAATAATATTTTTGTCAGCATCAGTTAGCTCAACTTAAGCTACTTGATGAGCATCATTTAGCATCTCTCACCTACCTCTGTATCTATCAAGAGCATATCACATGTGGTTATAACAAGCACCTCAAACAATGGGAATTTGAAATAAGAGATCTTATCCTAAAATAAAACCAACATGTGACCAACATGAAGATGAGTAAATGAGGAAAGTTTTATTTCAATTAGCTTGGACCCTACATCATCACCCATAAGTATAGATCAAGAGCTTATTGTTTATCCTCTCTTGAAGGCAAACTAGAACTTGAGCCTCTCAATGCTTCACATCTACATCCATTTTTTTGTTAAAGAAGGATCAAGCTCACCTGTTTGTCTAACTTAAACTCATCCCTTGATTATGAGATTTTAACCTTCACACATATTCCTCCTCCCCTTTTGAAGATAATTGATTACAACATAAAACTATGTGATTAACCGTCAAGGTCATATCCCAATCCTAAATTTGGGTACCATGGCTCTACCCATATCATGGTTGTCATGGATACTTTTCATCTCTAACATGATGGAATCTCATGGCCATTGTCTCTCAAAACCACACCCTTTCACATATCATTGACGTTCTTGTGTAAAGTTTTGCCCTCATAAAGGTAAACCTATGAACCTAATTAGATAGGTCTATGTCTAAACACATTTCATCTTGAAAAAATTAATTGGGTCAATATCTTAAGACTTGTAGACTAATTTTTCAAAGGAAATCTACCCCCCCCTCCCCCCCCCCCCCCAAAAAAAAAAAAAAATGCCACATATAAGGTAGACTACTCCTTTGAAGGATAGCTATCAAGAACATTAAAACAAAGCCAATAAGCTTAGACCAATCCTTCAAAGGATGGCTGAGTTGACTTTGTCAAAAGTAGAAAAAATTCATGGAAGTTTCTCACATAGATCAGCTTCTCATATATAATAATAAATCAAAATGCCCACTACCACAAAAAAAGTCTATAGTTATAATCAACTTTCACATGTAAAATTCCCATATTGATCAGTCTACATTCAACATACGATATGGACTTGTCTATTACCAATTTTAGGCCACCTATAAAAGGGAAAAATAATTCACATGAGGTTATCATACTTATCACCCATTACCCTTCACATGACTTATCACCCATCTTCCCTTTTGGCTATCTATAAATCAAGGGATTTAGAGCTTACTCGACACCCTATGATCATGAAACCTTTTTTTATCAACTAACAATCACTCATGCACATCATTTGAATGGATTATATTCATTAAGCTAATCTCACTTTGGTTCTATTTTTAGTCCTTGTCTAAATAAAATCATCAGGCCCTATTCTTATCTTAATGTGCATGGTTGATGTTTTCACCATGACTTGTGCCATCCAACATTGCATCAACAATGGTCATTTATTTTACATTAAGTGAGATTACAACAACCATAACCATAAACATAACATTCATAAGTATCCACACAACCTTAAGAATAATAACATTTAACCAACAATATCCAACACATTACCCTCCTATTCTTACCAGCCCATTGGCAGTATCTACTCGAACATGGTAGTCTTTTCTTTTATACCAATTGAGAGTCCATCCATAGTAGGGGAATGACTATCTAATATAATTATATCACCAATATCTTGGAACACATAGCTCCCTAATACCATGGCCTCTTCTAAATGGGACCCCACATTTACGGTTCCAAGCAACTGGGGCACAAAATGTAGATATGGCCACCATTTATCTAGCCTACCCATGTAGCTCTTAGGTTAGGAATGGTCTATCCTCTATTACTCATCATGATGATAATGTCCTTACTTGTAGAATCTCCTTGACCATCAAAAAAATTATTTATAGGTTGTCACTTCACTACTACCCTTAAAACTTGGCTCGTAGTGATGGTGAACCTTGGATATAACTACTTTATATATCTGAATAGACCCCCACCTCCTAAAACTCAGATCATAGCAGTAGACACTATCTCCAAACTCCTACCCTCACATAATTTTAGAAGGTACAACCTCCTCATAAAAGCACCTCTGCTTTGGATTAGCTCCATTGAAGATTATTTGTGGTACTTAGAATTGTGTTCCATTCTAATTTATCCTACCTTGCCCATCCATATCTCTTATCCTATTGAATTGGGATCATTGTGGTAACTATTTACCAACCTACCCCATTCACTTTCACTGACACCTTAACCAAAACCCAAAACTATTATTTTACCAAACCTTCTCCCTCAGCCCAAACCAATCCATGTGGTCCATCAAATTGAGGTAGCCAATTTGAACATCACTTATCCAAACCTTGTTGAACTACATTAGCCTGATGTCCATGGACTATGTAGGCACTGCTCTAGGGGAAGCTCATCCAATAACAACTAATTCCCATCCCCTTTTTTCTTCTCAATCATTTTCACTGATAAAAACACCCTCTTGCTTAGGGTGTCCTACATCAAGGAAGTTTTGAATTCTTTCTTCAACATCCTTATGTTTTAACACCATATAATACTTCCTCTTAAGTCTTTCCCCCATTTTTGGGAGAACTACATTGGCTTGAGGTCTTTTTGGACTATGTAGGTAGTACTCAGTTACTGAGGTTAGCTTAACCACTTCCTTTACTTTATTTGCCCTTCTCATCTAAAATATCTTATTCCACTTCTCTACCTATCTCCTAACCATCTCCCTCCCTCTATCTTGTCAATCTCTTTTAATCACTTTTCTAGCTTGTCAATCTCTTTTAATAGAAGGGTTGATAAAATTCCCCATTGGCCCCCCTTACCTCCCATAAAGCCACCTCTTACTCTTCTTCGTTGGCCTCCCCATCATCTTTCTTTTTTCATGCTTTATATCCCACTTTCCCACCCACCTTTTTCATTTTTTACCTCTCTTTCACCTTATTACTGACCTTTCCCTTTATCCCCTTAAAATTCTTTCTCCATCCTCATCATCTTCCCTCACCCTTGGTTATTTTTCATACCCCCTTTATCACTCTCTTTTCCTCACCCATTCTACGTCGTATTTTTCATCTTGCAAGCTTTCTATTTCTTTTTTTTACTGCACTTTTTATTTACATGTATCACCACTCTCTACCATTCTACCACTCTTCCCACCAAACCCATTTTCCATTCTTCTTGTTTGCTTTTTTCCATCCTTTCATCCTTTTTATCTTCCCCTTTTTCCTCCACAACTAGTTTCTCCTTGGGTATTTATCCTTTGAGAAGACTTCCATAATTGCCCCTTTCTTCTTATCTCTTTTTGCATATGGCCCTTTTTACATTCCCATTTTCTTCTTTCCATCTTGGTACTCACTTATCTTTTTCATCTATGTGAGTATCCATGCTTTGTATCCCTACTTAAATCCTTCCTTTTTGTTCTTATCATCTCTGATCTTCATCCCTTAGTTTCATCTCACTCCCTTTCATTGTGTCCCCCTATTTATTCACCACCTCACCATTTTTTTGGCTTATTAATCTCTTCTTATCACCCCTTCAGCTTGTTAATCTATTTTAACAAGCCAATTAACACCTACCTTCTCTTTTCACTTTCTTGTCCACCCATCCTTTGCTTCCCCTCGTTCTTCACCCCTTTCCCATTTTCCATCCCATTCTCATCTCCAAAACCACCATCTATTTTTCTTCATTATTCCTCTCCTTGCATATCATCACCCATGCTTACTTGGTCAAGATACCACCTACTTCTTCCCTCTCCCATCATCCTCTTTGTGTTCTCATTTCACTCCTTTTTTCCCTCATGTTTCCTTTTCTTCCATTTATTTCCTTATTTTTCATTTTCATCACCAAACTATTTTCTCTTTTGTGTTTTTTGGATTTGTTTTCAAACCTTTCATGGCCAACCATATCCCTCATTCTCCCCTTACCCTTAATTATTGTTACACTTCTCTCCCCATCCTTTTCAATATCTAATCTATCATTATTTAGTGCATCTCTCACCCCCAATATTCTACCTTTTATTTTTATTCTCTTTTCTCCATTTCATTTCATTTTTTTCATCTCCCTTGATGCCCTTCCTTATTCTTCCTGACCTATATGACCATACCTGGAGTCTTACATCCTTCTCCACCTTCATATTTATCTATGACCTCATTATTTTCTCTTAATCCATCTCTTAGTCCACCTTTACCTCATCCCTTATTGGATCTCCCTTATGTTCTCCAATTTCACCTCCACCTCTTTAGAGTATAGTCACCAATTGTACTGCTTCTACATACATCTCCTTGTCTACTTATTTTTATCCTCTATGTCCTTACCTTAATGAATGAAATCTAGTCAGGTTCCTTACTCTGGGAGCATCCCTTTCTTCCTTTAATGCCTCTGTATGTTGTGCTCAGACTCTTTCTTTTTGCCCTCTCTAACTACTCCCTTCACCCTCCCTATCACCTTTTTATTTTTCAACCCTCTACCCATTTTGAGCATGCTATGGCCTCTAAGGTCTTTCACTCAATTTTGGTTTACTATAAGATATATACCAATCATGTGTCTCTATAACATAATTGGCTAAGACCGTAGGCTCATATAACCAACCAACAAACCTGAGCGTTATTCAACCATCGAGATGACAATTCCCTCCCCACCTCTTTTGGTCTTACCTATTTTAAACCCCTTTTAATTTAACCTTAAAATATGTTAGAATCAAAACTAAAACCACCTTAAAATGGAAGACTTGGGATACCCACATGGGGATGATAGCTACACCCTCTGACATGCCCTAACCTTCCAACCAATAATTTCCCTTGATTTTCCCTTTCAGACTACATCTTTTTATGCCGTGTAATAGCCTTGTTCTTTAATCACAATCCATAACCTCCTCCCTCATTTAATTAATAATATTATTATTCACCTCACTCCATATTCCAAAATCCCTCAATGTCTTTCACTAAATTCCCTCAAAAACTCAATACTTACTTATTTGGGGCCACACTGACTCAAAGGTTAAGGGTTCAAATCTTTGCCACTTTTCATTTACCCACACTACTACTTTATTTCCCTAAACCATTGAATAATAACCTTCAATATCTTGTTAATGACATTTTTTTGGAATATGTACAATGTCAACTTATTTAGATGGTGATGAAAAAGCTTGTCAGATCACCATGGCAATTCAAGTAGTTTTAAATTTTCTAAATCTTGGTATAACATATTTCTACATTTATTTTTCTTTATGATGGTGGAAGAAAATTCATGCTTTAACTTGATTATCCATGGATACAAATTATTTTTACATAGTTGACACAATCATCTAATTACATCCTATCTCACCTCATCCACCATTTCTACCACACCCATCATAAACTATTTGATATCTAATTGGTATAACCAAGTTAACCAACACCCTTTGCCTCAAAAGAACTACATTTGGCTTGACATTATTTTTGGATCCCTATCCATGGAACTATGTAGGTAACATCCACTTGCCACATGCATTTGGAGTCAACTTGACCATCCCTTTTCAACCCATACCCAATCCACCCACTCTTTCACCACATCCACCTTGACGTTGGTTGCTTTTGACCTCGAACATTAGTGTTTTTTTAAATAAATTTTGATTACAATGATAAAAATTTCCACGTTGAAATTTTAAATATTTTTACCACCTTATGAAAAACTAGACCATTTATGTTTTCTCATGAGCACTTCCTACCCTGGATACTTGAGTCAACATTAACCCTGTCTAGGAACCTTGATAATACTAACCCAATCATTTATGACCAATGTTTGGGACCGATTACCTTGTCATTTATCTTATAACCTAACCTTTTTATTATCAACATTGGAAACTTTAGTCTCTACATAATCTTGAATATTGAAATTAGTCATATTTTATGAACCCATTGGCATTTCACATACCCAACTACCTTATGGCACCACCTAGTGCTTCCCCATCAACTAATTATCAAACCCACAATTTATTCAACCTTTCCTCATCAAATCTTAGTTTGAGGTGGAACACCTCATGCCATACTTGGGGCACCCTGACCTTCAACCAAGTGATTTATTTTATTTTGCATCTTGTTAATTCAAACTTGCATAACAAAAAGGGGTAAAATGTAGACACCAAAAAATTACATATTTATAGTTTTCGATGACTAAATGTCTCGAGATCCCATAAAAATTCTTAAAACTTCTTAAAAACCTCTTATTCCAATTAAATCACTATTCTCCTAGTCATAAATATCATTTAAAATCACTATTTAAAAGTACTTTTCAAAAGTAATATTCACCATCAATATTCACTATGGGACCCACTATCACTATTCATGATGACATGGCATGTGATTTAGAGGTGATATGGTAAGTGACATGGCTTAGAAGTGATGTGGCTTGATGTGGGACATCATACCCCACTTGGGACCCTTCCCAAAGTGCTTGATGACCTCATTCAAGCATCACAAGCTCCCCCCTTGAAATGTGGTGAATTTACCCTTAAAGGGTCATTATTCAACATGTATTTTGTCTTCCCATATGAAATTATACTTCAAAAAGAGATACCTACCTCTTTAAGACTTTGGGAAAGACAAAGGGAACCCATTTTTATCCTTTTAGCCCAAATGGAGGCTCACCAACTCAAATGGGAGTCTTTCCAACCCACATGGGAATCCCAAACAACCTCACCTTGTAATTTTCATCCCCCACATGGTTAATGGCACCACATTTTGTGTGACACCCCTTTAAGTGCTTGTGTGAAAGCAAGAAAGGATGGGGATAAGTCTTTAAGCCTCATTCAAACCCATGTGCATGATTTCCATTTAAACTTGGAGAATCACCAACCCACATGGGAATCGTCACCCACCTCACCTTGAATAAATCATGATCCCACTTGGATAAACTATAATTTCTTCACTATTCCTCTATTTTGTTATGTTTCTTCACACAAAAATGCTATAAATAGCCCCCTCTCCTTCACCCAAGGTTAAGTGGCAAGTTAGTCTTTTGTTCTTATCATATTGCTGCATGTTTTTTTAGAGGAGGTCATCATCTTGGAGAAAAAAATATCAAAGCAATGAAGCTCTGCTGAAATTACTTCAAGCTTCATCACCATTCAACCATCATCAACATCTTCAAGCCACTTTCAACAACATTGAGGTAATTTACTTTGTTTTATAATTTTAGTTATTTCTTTATTTCCCTTTGGCCTTCTATTTTCTTAACCTCCATAATATTAAGCCCTTAAAATCTTCCTCTTCATCCCATTTAATCCATTTGGCTATTTTCACTTCATTTTTCCCCTTTATCCCATTCACCTCTTTGCCTCATTTGCCTCTTTGCCATCTTTACCTTTATTTTTACTTTGCCATATTTACTTATTTGAATTATTTATCTATTCATATCTTTGTATAATTTCAGCCTTGACCATCCACCCAAACCAACAAAATGATCCTTTTGACCCTCACCACTTTACCAAACCAAGACCATAACCTTTACCAATTTTCAGCATTAGTATTAATTCAACTATTGTGCTCATTTAGTTATCTTTTGCAAAGCATTTAACTTTATTGTATCAAATTTAGTTATTTTATATTTTAGTATCATTTATTTTATATTTTTATGTAAAATATACTTCTTTTATCATTCCAACTTAAGTGTATTGAAGAAGGTGGATTGACAATCTCTTAGAAAGCTTTCGCTTCTAGGATCTAGCTCACGCTAGGCAATCCACCCAACCACTTGTCTAACAAACAAGTTTTTGTGGTAGTGTTTTCTATTTTTAGGTATTATTTCCTAGCCAAAGAATATTTCCCCATAATCATTTGGATTCAATGCACACACTTTAATAGGTATTCTTACACACCCTTCATTCCTAGTTTCTTTCTTTTCAAAAAACATAAAAGTAAGAAAATAAAAAATAGATAGAAAAAAATAAAATAAGAGAAATATGGTATGAATAAGTTATAAATACATCAGGATAAAGGAAAAAAAAAAACCCCAAAAAAACCCAAATTATGGATTTAAATATGGAGCTATATTGTGGTTTAGACACTAACATCGACATCAAGACACTATCGTTGATATAGGTATCCAACCTGGATGCAAGTGTCCAGTAGTTAAACATGGTTATAAGTCATAAAAAATGAATTAAAAATCATTTTTATAGTCTTGTGATGATTTTTGATGATTTTCATATTCTAGAATAAAACATTAGATAAGCTATACTCTCTTTTATCCCTTAGTTACTTTGTACTTCTTATATTTATTATACATGTTAAATTATGAAAATATGTTTTATTGATGGTAATTTAGTTTAGATATAAATATTATTATTCATTTTAAATTTTTTATCAGTTTGTGTGTTTTATATGAAAATATGCAAAAATAATAAAACAACATCAATAATTAAACCATCAAAAAAATTTCCCCTTCACATTAATAATTCACTTCTTAACAAGTCTATCTAAAATATTCCACTAGATAATAAATAAGTGCTTAACAAAGTGCTGGATCAAATGGATTGAATGCATGTTTCAAATAATGGTAATATGGTCCAAATGCAAAACCACTTATTAAAAATGAAAAAATTAACAATTTTTTTTATTTGGATGAACCTATCAAGTTCCCATTCCTGGCTCCCCTTACGAATGCTAACAATGATATTATTACTTAATCACTTATTCACATAAAAATTCTCAAAACACCTCAAAATTAACTTCTATATCCATATATTTATTTTATTTATATTTATATATCTCTTCAACCATCATGTATTATGTGTCCATTGATCCCATATTACATCTCAAAACATTTAAAAACCTCTAAAAAAATTGGATTAAAACCAACATTTATGTAACTCCTAAAGCTCAAGATAAAATCCTAATTAGGGATGTATTATAATGATAAAAAAAACTCACAGTCCATTCAATTTCTAAGATAGAATATCTATTCAATGCTCTAGTCAAAAAAACCAAATATCATGATCTTCCCAAAAAAATCCTTAGTGATTTCATCAATGTCAAGAAATCAAATCATGATCCTAATCATGATTTTATCAAGAGATGGAAATCATTAACCTATAAATTGGATCATAACACAAGCGAGGAAATCATAATTAAGGTTTTCATTACTGCTTTAAAACATCAACTCCAATACAAAATAAGGTCATTCTCTCTAAAGACTTTGGGAAAATCCTTTGATAAGCTAAGTGAAAATACCACCTTATGAAAAAAATTGAACCATATAAAAAATATAGTAAGGAATATTTAAATGCAACCACCAATAGTATCTACACTAAATCATCATAAAATAACCCTCCCCAACCATCAAAGTTAAAAACATCTTATTCTTTAAATGATCTAGACAATTTAAACACAACTCGCCCTCCCTTAAGTCTTCATGAACTCAAGAAAAGTATGTCAACATAATGCCCTATGATTTTTTCCCTTACATCCTTTACCACCATGGCATAGTCTCTATAAGTTTTATTGGTGGCATATTAATGTAGGCAATAAGCTTGTTTATGACATCATGTTAGGTGAAATCTTGAACAATGAATTTATCACTAAAAATTATTATAAAGAATATATCAAAGCCTTTAAAAAACAATAAAACCAATTTTTATCAATAAAACCAATATCAATCATAACATAAATCTAAAAACAAACCTCCATAGTCATCCAATTCTACCATCACACCTATGAACAAATTTGTAGGTGCAATTGAAAGAAACTTTGATTAATATTTCACCAACTCTCAATATGTTGATGTGGAAAAGTTTAACAACCAATGTATACCTACTAATAAGGATCCAATCACAAATACAAATAATCCCTATCAATAAGACATGCCACTCATTGATATAACAACTACCAATACAACAAATTCAACATATTTTAATGCCTACACTACCCCAATGAAGCCTCAACCTACTGATCAATCTCCCCATATCATCAAATATCAAAAGAATATTATAGTTCTCAACTAAATATCATTATGGTTCTTAATGAAAATTAAGTTAGTGGAGCTTCGTTGAAGTTCTCACAACTATGCCTTTCAAAATTCCCCTAATGGAAATCATGATAACATCACCACACCATCAAATATTTCTCATGAAAAAATTGAAATATATAGAAGAATCACCATCACGAAGGGAAACCAAACCACCTAATTAACCTCCTAAATGTTTGAATACTTTTTATTTATGAACCATTGAGAACATATCTTATCTTTAACCAAATAAAAATTTATCCATAAAATTTTCCATGGATTATATGATCAATTATGAAATCCTATTCTGAGATGATAATCCCCCCTCCTTGTTAGTGTCATGATCAATGATGTTCAAGTTAGGTAAGTGCTTATGGATAAAGGTTTTGAAAACAATGTCACTTACCTTTATTTAATAGAGGGATTAGGATATTCCATAAAATATATCAATAAAAAAGACTTAATTTTTGTGGTTTTGATCAAAATAAATAAAATCTACTTGGATGCATTTGGTTTCACTCTGACTATATAACCCAAAAACCATATGAATCAAGATCATGGTTATTTATCTAAATATTTATTAAAATATACTCTTAGGCTATCATTTAACTCATCACATGTGATAATTTGCCTCTTACTATAACCAATGTCTAAATGTCATTTAAAATAACATTCAATACGAACATGAATCAAATACTAACCCATGGGATCTCAACCTATTGAATCCAAAGAAAGAATTATGCATTCCTAACGCTACCTTAGTTCATAAACATTCATCATGATTTAAAAATAACCCATTGCCAACTCTAGAGATAATGAATGAAATGAAATAAAAATGTTTGAAATATAACTAGCTTACCACCATACAACTCAAAATGGATTCCTGTAACTCTTATAACAAGATATCTATCTGTTCCTATGTTTTATGAAGATAGTGAAACTATAACTTATTAAAATTCCAATGAAATTTAAAAATATCAAGAATCATTTAAATGTGATGAAAATGGTATTTTTTGTTAGAAAGGAATGCTTACCGTTGTGACAAAAGATCGACCTATTAGCACCCAATACAAACACCAAATAAGTACTCACAAAAGGCTGCTAGTCCATGTCACAAATCCTTGAGGGGGACGTTGGTGATTAGTCCAACAATCCCCCCTCAACGTTACCCAAGGGGATTCAAACCCATGACCATGGCTCTGATACCAATTATTAGAAAGGAATGTTTGCCATTATGCCAAAAGATCGACCTGTTAATGCCTAATACAAACACCAGATAAGTACTCATAGGAGGCTACGAGTCCACATCACAAATCCCTAAGGGGGATGCTGGTGATTAGTCCAACATTTTTAAATTCTTCCAAGAAACATTCTTAATCTCTTGTAGAGCTTGTAGTCAAATTGAAATTTTCATCAATGATACTTCCAATGAATCTAAATTTACTCAAGCATGCACAATATAGCCATATTATGTTATTTTCCATGTTAAATTGAGATACTTGGATGTCCTTAATTATAATAATACCCTTGGTAAAATCCATGCTTTTAACTATTATATAAATTTAGTACAATTTTATTATGAACTTAATGATCCACAATTTGATTCAAGTGGTGATGAATAAGGATTTGCATCTCCCAATATTCCACCCCTAAAATACCCCATATGTCTAATCTAATATATCTCTCATTTCACCTAAAATTCCATTGTAATGATCACTCTCTTAAATCATTTATAATAAATCATCTCTACCTAATGTCATTATCCCAACTGATGATGTTTAGTTTCATGTAGCCAATTATAAAATCATCATCCATGATGATGATGTTTATAATTAGATAATGAGTTATAATGTCATCAATATGATGATTATGTATAGACTCAAACATACTATTTTGAATTCATTGGCTATGCTGATGATGTTCATTTACAAATAACATAATACAATGTCATTGGCTAGGTCGATGATGCACAAACCCACTTAGAAAAATCAAACTTCATATACTAGGATAATGATGTTAAAATAAGAATAAAAAACCAAATATAATCACCCAAACTAATGATTTTAATTTATTTTATAAATACCTAGTAAAAATCCAAAAATTACACTAGATAGGGTTCACTGATGTGAGACAGATTCACATAAAACATGAAAATAAAGGTAATAAATATGTCAATATTTATGTTGATATAAAATATAATGGTCCTTTATGTAATTTTCCAAGTGATGAAGTTATATTATAAATACTTCAGGCAATGGAATCCCAATTCCCTTGCCAACATCACAAAATTTGAATATTTTGAAAACACTTCTCCATATATTCACAAATTTACATGTATCAATCTCCTAGTTTTATTAAGAAAGGTAATGCATATAATTTTTAAAAATTAAACAAAGTTTTTTATGGTTTGAAAAAATCTCCTAGAGAATGTTAATCCAAAATATATCAAATTTTTATAACTCAATTCTTTACTTGTAGTTCTATTGATCCTAATCATTTTTTCAAAAACACTCCACATGACATAGTTATGTTAATTTTATATGTTGATGAATTAATCATAACTAGTAGTAATAGTTAAATGGTTTATTGTACTAAAAATACTTTAGATAATACCTTTGAAATGATATATTTAAGTCTCTTACATTAATTTTTAGGCATTCAAGTTTGGAAATAAAAATATAGCATTTATATTTCTTAATATAAACATGCATATGAATTGTTAGCTAACACTATTTTTTTACCACCTATATTGTATCCCTTTCACTATGGTAATAAAATTCTAGTTCAAGGTAATATGGAGGTTAAGATAGGACCATCTAATGATCATTTCCATATCTTCATCTCTTCTCTTCTCTATTTTTAAGAGAAAGATAACATTAGTGATGTCCTTAAAAAATATAAGGAGACCTTTGCTTGGTCATATGAGGATATGCATGGAACTTATACTCACATAGTTTTTCATAATATTATAAATTATTTGAATATGAATCACATTTTCTAAAAATAACAAAAATTATTTGAGGAAGTCTCCAACCATTTAAAAAAATAAATCATCAAGGTCCTTGATGTTAGGTTTATTAAGCTTGTAGATTATCTTGACAAGGTCTTTAAGATGGTATGAGTTCACAAGAAAGTCACCATGGTTATTCACATGTGTATTTAATTTTTTAATCTCAGCTTAGCATGCCTCAAGCTCAATTTACCACTTCCCTCAATTAATGCCATTGTTGATTCTATAGATTTACATGAGATGTTTTCCCTCATGTATTATTTTTAAAGGTATAGTTAGATTTGCATTTCCCCGAAAGATCAACATAAAACCAAACTGATTACCAAATGGGGCATGTATTATTATGTTAAGATGCCCTTGGGATTTAAAAATGTCTAGGAGACCTATCAAGACACCATGAACCATATTTTTACATTCTCACTCATAATATTATTGAAACTTATGTATATGATATCCTTAAATAATCTAAAAATTGTAAAGATTACCATCATGACATAGACATTTTTTTATTTGATATGATTAATAAATGGATTTTAAAGGATCTCATAACTAGTACAAAGCTGAAATATATATAAACAAGAGTTAAAAAATTAAAAAAAGACAACAACCCCTAAGGGTACAACTTTGACCAAGATAACTTCATCCAAAAATACACTAAACCTATGTTAACAACCCACTAGACTTTAGAAAAAAACCTAAAACCCATAACATCACAAAACATGAGACAAGAAAAATAAAACATGATTATGGGCAAGACTCTTTAGAGTCTAATTAGTTAACTAGGGTAAATGATTAACTCACTTGTTCCTTTTCTCACATGCTTTGAACTTAATTTTTAGTCCTCACAATGAGTACCATCATCATTACATGATCTTTCACAAGCAACATATCTAGCCATTTAAAGCAGGCAATCATTTAATTATGCTCCCTCCTAGAGGCATAGGTATTTTTACACATCACCAGTAATGATATCTATTACCTAGATAGGTAAGTCCTCTACCTTATACCATTGGTTAAAACATGAAATGCAAACTCGTAAATTAGCCATGCCATTTTCCTCCTTATTCCTTTCCCTATAACATGAGATATGGAAAAATCTTTGAACTATTGTATAAAATATTTGACATCCTCAATTTCCTTTTGAATGGACCATGAGGGTTTATATTTTAATGAAAAAACTTTATTATATTCAAAGAATCCTCTTCGATTGTGAGTTTTTTAATTTTAAAGCTCATGACCAATTGAATGCTCCAAAGTATCTCTTTTGATTCTACCACATGATTAATTCCTCCCCCACCTTCTGCAACACCACCCCGTACCTACCCTGACTGCCTCAACACCCCATCCCCCCCACCCAAACCTACATAGGTAAACACCACTAAGCCTTATGACACCTCCTCATCCTATAATTCTTGGACTAGATTTATACATTATAACAATTCAATTTCAGCCAAGAACTCATCAGTTTTGTCCACTTGAATTGAGATCTAACCACTTTCAAATGGTGGTATTTCACTAAAGAAATAGTATTCAATCTATTAAAAATTATGGATTTTTTTTTGTTGAGTATAATCTTAATTTTTAGATCAAACATCCTATAATTCTTCTTGATATCCTCACACTCTTCTATCTTCAAAGATACAATTATTCCTACTCTTCCAAACTCCCCAAAATAAATTGGTTAGAGTAAGGTACCATAGAAATATCGATCGAGGAAGTTTATAAGGTTACTTCCATTATTTAATTAGTTATAGAATATTATTTTGTTTAACCTAAAAAATATTAAATTTATGCATGATGAAATATATTGTTTTGGATGTAAAATAATAATCCATTTTTTTTTACCATTTCCTCATTGCATTTATAGAAAAAACACTTATTGAGGATGGGAAATCATATCTAACCAAGTTATCTATCATGAAAATCTTGTTCTTTAATACCAAATAGAATAAAATGTTAACCTTGGGAATGAGGTTCTTAATACAAAGATCTTTCCAATAGAAATGTCTTCCTCTAGGTCTAAATACACTAGGTATCTTTATTTAACCTAGAACTCTCCACTAGTATCATTAGTCCAAACAAGCTCATCCTTATTTGGAAAGATACTTATGTGGGTTTAATGTAATTTCAAGTTCAAATATTTTAATTTCTAAACTATATCTTCACTTGATGCATCCATCTATAACACTTTTTATTTTCTTATACCATCAACATTAGTTCAACAATCTTTAACTTTTGCACCATAAATGTCCTTGAAAACATGAATGATTTCTGACCATGGGAATTTAGAGACCAATGGGTAATGAAATAATCAAGGATATTCCAAAAAATAAACCTTTTTACCATTCCTAACACTCCATTTTCTTCCTTTCCTTAAGATATTTATACAAGTGAGGGCTTTCCAAAAAGCAAAACCATTATTAGGGATTTCCTCTATAAAAAAATATCCTATTTATTACCCTTAATAATTACACAATTACAACCAAAAGATTTCAACACTATACATGGACTATGGAAATATTATTTCTCTTATTTATTCATATTCTCCACCCTCCTCAAACCGATATGTCTATTATCCTTTGGCAAATAAATTTTTTCCCAAGCCACTAATGGAAGCCTGAATCTATAAGCCTTTCCACATGAAACTTTTCTTCATTTTCTCCAATTTATCTATAATTTTACTAGGGATGACAAAAAGTGACATAAATTAAATTGGGATACTTTAGATTTAACTTTTAGAAGTTGAAGTTTACCTATCTGAAATAACAATCTACCTTTCTAACTTGCCAACTTCTTCTAAATTTTATTTAGGAGGGTGTTTAAGATATCTGACTTCATTCTTCCATTAAATAATGGAAAACCTAAATAAGAAGAATGCATGATTTTAATATAACATCCCATAATTATATACAACTTATTTTGTATCCCTTTTGGGGTGATAATTAAGAATGCACGACTTTTAGCAAAATTGTTACACTAATAAGAGACTAGTTCATAATCTAGAATAATACTCTTTATTACCTTAGCTTATGTTATTGTTACTTATCCCATCAACAAGGTGTCATAGATTTTTTTTTGGGTGAGTAACACATGTCATAATTGGGGTAATTTTTATGCCTTTGAAATATCCTAGAGATCTATAATTCTATAAACTTCTTACAAGGGTCTCTTCTAGAATTATGAAAAGTTAAGGAGATAGAGGATATCCTAGTATTAACCCTCTTCAAGTGGGAAATAAGTATTTTGTAATTATATTGATAAGTATAGATAACATAAGAGAATATATGAAGGTATAAATCAAACCTTTGATTACTAAATTGAATCCAAATCTATCAAGGAGAATGTCTAGGAACCTCCAAGAAACCCTGTCATAGGCTTTGTTTATGTCCAACTTGAGGAACATACATTGTATTGTAAATTTTTTCATTGAATAAATTTATTAATGAGAAATTATGATTCCATCAATCATTTCTCTCTTAAAAATTAAGCCACCTTTTTTTTCAACTATAATATGTATCTTAGGTATTTGAAGAGCACATAAATGTTCATTAGTTCTTTGCTAGTCAAAATGATAAAAATCCATGCATAATAATACACTAGAACTAAACACTCTTGAATAAGAACTAGGGGGAGCATAACATAATAAATAAGATCATAAAATAGAGATAAAAAAAACATAATTAAGTTACCTCTTTTGTCAAATTTGATGTACACTTATTGGCATAAGGATGTTTATGATCAGTCTATGACATTAGAGACTCTTGTAAATGATTATTCATGGTGTTAACACTTATCCAATGGTAACTTGTGGCTTTTATTTGCTATTGTCTTGTATTAGTGTGAATATTGGCATAAAATGGGCATTATAACACTATTCTCAATAGCTTCTCGAGGCATTCCTATAGAATAACATTACACACAAAAGCTTGTTGGTGTATGGTGTGGACATTTGTATTTATAGTGATAATAACTAACTCTAACCCTAGGGAGGTTAGGTTAAATTCTAACTTTGGTTGAGTCTAAAATGACCTAGGTTGAGTTAGGCTAACCCTAGATTGGGTAAAAACACTCATGAAATCTTGACACCCTTAGTTTCAAATATTTATGAGCTATGAAAACTCATTTTAGATATTTATAAGGAATGTTTAGGAATTAATAAATCAATTTATGATCTCTTTTGACCTTTAGCTTCATATTTATCCAAAAATTCCTTTTTTGATAAATGAAATATACTAATTCGACTTAGATTTTTTACTTAGGTAAATCAATTAATATTTGTAATGTAATTAATCTTGCTTAGTGATTTTTGTCTTTTGGTAATTATTTTAAATGTTTTGAATTAATAGCTCAATAAGCCAAAAGTGTCAAATTACTAGGCCATAATTTGATTAGGGTCAAAACCAAACTAGGTTATTGGTAAAAAAAAGGTAATACCCCAAATAAGCAAGCCTCATCAGATTTCTAAATAATTAAATCCATTACATGGATGAATTTTGGTAATTCAGGTGATTTCTACGCTTAGATTACATCATGTGCTAGAAATTGAACTAAATTCTGGTTTAGGCATGAAAATGGCCAAAATTGAGTTTCTACATAATCTACTCCAAAATGGATTGAATCCATAGAACAATAGTTTTGGTACATATTTAAATAAATTAGTATATAGACTAATTAGTCTTAAATATTTTAATTGGTTAGCACCTAATTTCTTGGGAATGAGAACCAAGAATGTATGATTAAACTCCTTAAGAATAGTACCTAACATGTAGAACTCATGCATAATTTCCACCACCTTTGATTGGATTATCCCCCAATACTACTGGAAAAAGAAAATGGGGGAGCCATATGAGCTTGGGGATTTTTTCCCTTCCATAGATAATGAAACATACATCATCTTTGAAAGTTTGATTAAATAAAAAGTTACCATTAACCCCTAAATGTGATTTTTTTAATTTTACCTCCATAATGTTTTTGGGTTCTTGGTCTCCAGATGAGGGATTGACATGGATCCTTCTAAGATCAAAAAGTTCATTGATATACCTAGGAAAATATTCATCCCTAAAATCCATGATTTTCTTAGGATACTTGGATAAATTTGGAGGTTTATCCCTGAATTAGATTATAAAAATAATTCAATCAATTACATCCTCAAGAACAATATCAAACTTCAATAGAGTGATGCTTTCCAAAAAGACTTTAAAAATATGAATACACCCTTACTCAAAAATCCCAATTTGATACCATTTTTCAATAAGTGTGTAATATAGCTCATGGACAAGAAATGACTTTAATTGCTAATTAACATATGATAATCAAATAAGACCAAGACTTTTGCCAGTGGGATGATAAGGAACTCACCAATGGGTATATGATGTAGATGGGAACATTGATACTCTTATTTGAATATGGAAAATAATGTTATTCAAACCCATTGATACATGATTTTTGATGGAAAAGGTGACTATGATAAACCAATGATGATACTCCCTTGATGATGTTGATTGCAAGGTGAGTAGATCATGCAAATGGTAAGAGTTGGCTAAGCAATGATTGAATTATTTCCTTATGTTGCATTTAAAATTATGATTTTAATAGGTGATATATTGACCCTAATTCATGACCTTATGAATTAATAGGAAATATAATTATGTTCTTTCAAGCAAATGATATAGCATGCTTATGATTTCAAGATTGGACTGTTAGGATAATAGATTTCATGGTTGAAATAAGTGTGTAGGAAAAAGAATAGGACGTATAAAGGAAAAATAATATGACAATCATGGTTTTATCACTAAATTATTTTATCTTAACCTTTATAATACCCATGCTAAGTAGTTGGTTACCTAAGTTAGTGTCTGCCACCTTTGCTAACTTAGTGTATGTTATAATTGTCTAGCCTTTAAGCTTGGTTGGTTAATATTATTGTCTTTTGATCATTTGATTTACAATCCAATGTCTATTTTTTATAGTGGATGATTGTCATATATTCCATTTATTACCTTATAATATAATATAGTGGGTTTGGAGGATAATAAACCTAAGAAGAAACCACATAAGTTTGAAAGAGCTACCATGCACCTTCATCAAACATAGAAGAAAACATTCATTAATGAGTCATGTGTTGGCAAGTAGATGGTGGTTGACTGATCCTGAGATGTATTTTTATAAAATTCAAGCTCCCTTAGTTGAGCATTTTTTTCCAATTTAAAAAGAATTTATACGTAGCATAAGAGAATAAGAAGAAATAGATAAGAACTATGGGTTTGGAGAGCCAAGTCTAGAAAATTGGAGGATATCACCTAGGTGGTCTAGAGGTCGATAGGTGGGATTCCTAATAAGTTATGTTTCTAATTATCATTAGGAATTAAATGATTTTATTCTCTATTTGATCTTCTTACTTTTAGGAGAATAAGACCACTTGATTTATTATACCTATTTGATTGTTTGCTTATGGTTGTGCATTGGCTGCCATGTAGTGCTTGTATTTTGAGGACATAAGAAGGGTCATTTGAACCTTAATTAGACATATTAATGGTAGATATTAAAGTAATCCCATGTTGGGCATGGTGGTAGGTTATTAAAATATTCCATGACCATTGGTAGGAAGTAATAGAGTGAAACATCCTCTTTCTAATCCAATTTTTCAATGGGCCTTATTATGTTATAAGTACGTGTCTACTTGATTTATATTCTTGAATTATTTGCTTCACCTATATGATAATTTGAATGCTTATTTAATTTGTATTTTTGACTAGGAATATTTTTGTTTAAGAAATGGGAATAAGATTGTAGGTGTTTCATGGTCATTCTCTTGTGTTAAGATACCCTTGCTTAGATATCCACCCTTGCCTTCACCAAGTTATATAAACATGTTCAGAGTTGGGAGTATCAATATCAAGGATTTATAGAGTAGTAGGTTAATGATGACAAAAGATTGGGTAGTGAGCCTTACTTCTTATGACCAAGAGATGCTTGGGAGTGAACATGGATCATCATTGAAGATTGTTTGGTTCTTCTGTAGTTGATTAAAAGGAGTCATAAATGGTTATGGCTATTAGTATTGAGACCCTTGGGAAGGAGTTCTTATGTAAAGAAAGATTTTTGGATTTATGGATTTTCTAATAAAATATAGTGATTTATGTTGGGATATGAATACCGAAAGCACACAATTGATTACCAAATACAAGCAAATTAATATGCGGAATTAACTAGAATCAACAAGTAACTAGAACACAGAAATAACACAAGATATGAGAGACAATACACAACTTGTATTAATACTCATACAGAAAAGAATACAATAAAGAAGATGCCACTTCTTCTCCACCACCTCTTCAGAGGCTTCCCACACCTCAAGTGAACAGTAATTCTCTCCTCAAAGCTCTCTCTCTTAGGTCCCAACACCCAACTCAAACACTGAGTTGGTGTTCACCTTATACCTGTGCTCCACGCACACCATAAGTGCTCCACACACTCCACAAGTACTCAACATACTCCAAGTAGATCTCCCTTGAACTTGCAACAACCTGCACCTCAATAAACCTTACTTATGGAAGGATCTTCCTTGCCTTCCTCTCTTGCTCTATCTGAGTACACACTGTACTCCAAGTAGATCCTGCCTGATTTTGCTCCTTGTGTTGCTATCCTATCTGATCTTGTGCACCTGCAAGTCAACCTGGTTCTTCACACCTGTGAACCTTGACCTTGCACACACATACATCTACAAATCAATGATCTTACTTACCATGTAGATCTCCTATAGAATCCATGCTCACCTGATGACCAAGATCATACATACATGAAGAACCCTACTGATTCTCCAATCCAACACCCACACTTGGTACTGTGGCACTAGGAGGAACACACCATTTCTCACCTCACACACAGAAGGAGCTTATAATATTGCTCTCTTACTCTCTAGCAAAAATTTACAATACAACCATGAGTCTAATATATAGATCTCATCTAAACAATAATTAGACACCTAATTACAATAATTAGATCTACAGATCTCAGTCTAAAATTAGCTCTAAACATGCAAACACTTGGTTTGTCAACTAACTGCCCGTAACATACTCATAGCTCGAACCACACAGGTGACCGACGTTGGTCCCTGTCTGCCTAGGGGTCACCGACGCCAGTTGACTACCGACCGACGTTGGTTGCTTCCTGTCTCTACCTTGCCGACGTCGGTTGGCCTGACTGACGCCAGTGACAGTAACACTCTGCAACCCTTCTGCAACCTCCTCCATGTCTGCATCAGTGAACCTTTTAGCTCCACAACCTAACAATCTCCCACTTGGAGATAAATAGTTGCATTATACCTATACTTATACCCCGTCTAATCTGTTTCTTGGCTTGTATCCCTCTTCAAGATCAATCTTGAAGACAACCCACCACACAACCTGTGGTGTACCTCCTGTCATTCGAGTACCCTACCGCATCTAAACCTACAATCCCATGTAGTGAAGTCTTGACCTTGAATAGCATGAATCCCTACTACTGGTCCTTCTCACATCCTTGAGAACCAACTTCTCTGAATTGGCTTCTAACTCTCTAACAACACCCACTGCTTGGGCAAACTCAGGTCTATACTAGACCTCATGTGATTTCAGACATTGAACTGTCCAGCTCTTAGTGTGCTCTGATTCTGCATCCTGAACCTTGCCAACACCTGATTCACATCAGCTCCCACTAGAAACAAAATCACCCTGTGATCTCCCATGTCTCCCATGCCAAAGAATTTTGCTGCTCCAAATTATTCATAGCAAACCACTGAACTAATCTTACCCTTAGCTCAGCAAAACCCTATATGTACAAACCCATACAACAACAAAATGATGTTGCAATCATCATCCACCTGGTAAGTCAAACCACAGTAGTTACCCTGACATTGACTAAAGTCATGCTTTGTCATCCCCCTGTCAAAACCTGTACCACTGTCCTGCAGCTTCCTCAAGACCATATGACCTGGTCTTCTGTCTCACATTTACGTTCTCTCTATTCTTCAACTAAGGTATCCATTCATCTTTGTGCTTTCATACCTACTGGCAACCCTACCAAATCTACGCTTGGTTCTGCAATCTCTCCATGCCATGCTCCCACTGTTTCCTAGATCCTTCCTGCTCTGCAATCAGCAACTAGTATAAAGAAGAGGAACAATGAATTGGAGGCCTACTTACATCTTCATTCCTCCATATGGGCATTTGAGACTCCTTGATAGCTTGCTATCCACCCAAAATTTGTTACAGTGACCGACCTCAGTCACCACACAGTCTGCATCCAACCAACATCGGTTCCATGCGCCTGTCCCTGACTACCAACACTGTCGATGTTGGTGTCCATGCTGCCAATATCGGTCCTCATGACCGACGTCAGTCTTACCTCCTACCAACATCAAGTTTTTTCTACCGATTCTAGTACCTGTGTTTTCTTGTAAGTGATGACTTTTTACCTGTGAGCTCCTTTGAATCAAGTCCCATGTCCAAACTACCCTGCTCAGAAGTATCCAGCCCATCCACTGGTCTCTGTCCGCCATCTCCTCCAAGAACACCAAGGCTTTCCAGTTCTTAAGCCTATCAAATATATCTGTCTTCTACTTAAGAACATGCATCTCCTTCCTGCTCATGTGACCAAGCCTACGAAGCCACGTCTCTGCAACAAAAGAAGAATCAGTAATATAAACAAGTAGATAAAAAATACCTATTTTCTTAGCACCAGCTAATTCAAGTGCATCTGCTGTGAGAGTTCTTGTGCATCTCTCATCACCCAACCTTTCTAAATAAATTAGCCATATCTCCAAACCTGGGACCTGCATGACCTCCTTCAACACCCATGTGTTGGCCTCTGCCTGCAATTTTAGCTTCACTTCCCCTTTGCCAATTCTTTGGCAAGGCTCACCAGCTCCTCTCCCTAGGGTTGCATGGAAAGAGGCAACCGAATTTGTTATCCAAGATTCAACTTTATCCAAGAAACCTCCCAAAGCATCCTATGCAACAACACCTGCTACATCTGCATCTTCAATTCCTTCATGCTGATCTGCTACCAACCAAAAATATTCTTTTACCTACTCTTTCTTTCCATAGGACCATAAGTGACCATCTATGCTTTTCAACTCCTCCATTCTTAGCTTACTTTCATTTGCCATTGCTCTACTCCCACTCAATCAAAAACCCCTAAAAGTGACCTGTAACCAAACACAAAAACTACTCCCTGCAACCTTAGCTCTGATACCATGTGTTGGGATATGAATACCGGAAGCACACAATTGATTACCAAATACAAGCAACTTAATATGCAGAATTAACTAGAATCAACAAGTAACTAGAATCCAAAAATAACACAAGATATGAGAGACAATAACAACTTGTATTAATACTCATACAGAAAAGAATACAATAAAGAAGATGCCACTTCTTCTCCACCACCTCTTCAGAGGCTTCCCACACCTCAAGTGAACAGTAATTCTCTCCTCAAAGCTCTCTCTCTTAGGTCCCAACACCTAACTCAAACACTGAGTTGGTGTTCACCTTATACATGTGCTCCATGCACACCACAAGTGCTCCACGCACTCCAGAAGTACTCAATGTACTCCAAGTAGATCTCCCCTGAACTTACAACAACCTGCACCTCAATAGACCTTACTTATGAAAGGATATTCCTTGCCTTCCTCTCTTGCTCTATCTGAGTACACACTATACTCCAAGTAGATCCTGCCTGATTCTGCTCCCTGTTGTGTTGCTATCCTATCTAATCTTGTGCACCTACAAATCAACCTGGTTATGCACATCTGTGAACCTTGACCTTGCACACACATACATCTACAAATCAATGATCTTACTTACCATGTAGATCTCCTATAGAAGCCATGCTCACCTGATAACCAAGATCATACATACATGAAGAACCCTATTGATTCTCCAATCCGACACCCACACTTGGTACTGTGGCACTAGGAGGAACACACCATTGCTCACCTCACACATAGAAGGAGCTTATAATATTTCTCTCTTACTCTCTAGCAAAAATTTACAATACAACCATGAGTCTAATATATAGATCTCATCTAAACAATAATTAGACACCTAATTACAATAATTAGATCTGCAGCTCTCAGTCTAAAATTAGCTCTAAACATGCAAAAACTTGGTTCATCAACTAACTGCCCATAACATACTCGCATCTCAAACTACACAGGTGATCGATGTCAGCCCCTATCTACCTGGGGGTCACCGACGCTGGCTGACTACTGACTGACGTTGATTGTTTCCTGTCTCTACCCTGCCGACGTCGGTTGGCCTGATCGACGCCGGTGATAGTAACACTCCGCAACCCTTCTGCAACCTCCTCCATGTCTGCATCAATGAAGCTTTTAGCTCCACAACCTAACAATTTATTTGATTAAATATTATTGAGAATAGTCTCTTGATTATGTGTATGTCTCTCCCTTTCAAGTGGTTATGGTCTAAATCTTGGCATTAAGCTTGCACAAGGATGAGTAGAATGTAGTTTTTAAGCTATGGATTATTATTTAGAATAAAAATAGATATATTCATGTGATCTTTGTGTTATTTCAGACTAAAATCAAGCCTTGGGAAGATTTTCTTTAGTCTTAGCATATGATTAAACTACCTGCTATAAACTTTCCCTATAACAAGACCATCTAATAACAATTAAATAAGAGTTATAATAGAACTTAGATCTACAATTATAGTCCTATCAAGGCATGAAGCCTTTAGGTTTGTCTTAGGTCACCCTTGCTAAGACTTAATTATTTAATAATATCCTCTATACTAACCCCTTTGATGTTGAGTTTTTACTTATTAATAAATCTCTTGTTGTTCTCTCAAGTTTAATAGAATGAATTATGCCTCTGGCATTACCAATCGAATAATTCAACTGAGCCTTTAAGATAGTCTTTGCTATGAGAAGTTCCCTTTTAACTTTTTAGATTCCTATGAAAATTTGAGTATCTTATATTGTATACATATTTGGATAAACTAATGAGAATATTGGTTTAACATCAAAGGAGTATTTTGCCTAAACACCTTATTGTTCTATCATTTATGCGATGCATATTTAGCTTAATATAATATATTATGAGGAAGAAATACTCTATTTGAATTAATTTATAAGTAGTAACATAAGTAGGAATTTTTATTTCCTTAGACAAGTCATAAATCTTAGATTCATATTTGAGTATTATTATGACTCAAGCCTTAGTTAATTTATGATTTTGACTACACCTGGTTTTACTTTCATTTTGTCCATAGCCATTTGGAATGTTCTCTTGTGCAACATTTTGACTTAGTTGAGAAACACTCTTTTAGAGAAATGAAGACCCCATATCAACCCTATAGTCAATAATAATTAACATAGGCAATTATTTGATTTATTTTGTTAAGTGTTGTCATTGATGTCAAGGTCAAGATTGATGTCATTAATGTCAAGGTCAAGGCTGATATCATTGATGTCAAGGTGTAGATGCATAATGAGTAGTCCATGAGATATGAACCATATGACAAGAGATACTTTGAAGGAAACCTAATTATTAATATAAATTTTTATGTCAAGAGATGGTTCAAGGTCAAGGTAAGAATGTTTGAACACTAATCCTTGAATACAAGGTGTCTTGAGAAGCTTAGTTATAACAAACATAGTGATGTCATAGGAATATGCATGATATGCATAAATAACTATGTATAAAAGTATGATATTGTATAATTATCATGAAAATAATGAGATAAGGTATAAAATTATCAAGAAGTTCCTTCAAGAACAAGCGTCAAGTCTTAAAGTGCTTGAGAATCCTAGTCATGACACTTGTCATAGCATAAAGGAATCTTGTGTGAAGGTATGAGCATGGTGACATGGTGAGATGGATGAATAGAGGCATAAGAGGTAGTATAGGGTTGTTTAAATATGTATGTGAGGCATTAGAGCACTCAGGTGTGTTTCAAGGTGAGCCTATAGGGGTAAGTCTTACAGACCTAGCATGCAACTAGACTAGTTCTAGACCCTGCCTGATCAAATAAGGTACAATGAAGTGTTGCCAAGACCTATAAAGGATGAAAAGTAGTGTAAAAACATGTGATAATTTTATTGAGAATCTGAGTAGGGTGAATATTTCATGGATAATGTCTAGAAGGTAAGTTTCAAGGCCCAATGAGACTTGTAACTCAAAATCCTAAAGAATAAAGAGAGAGACATGGTGGCCTAATGGGGTATTAGGATAAGTTTCTAAGGTAATAATGAAAAAATGAGAATTTAAATATGTATTTAATGTTTTTTAAAGTATGTTTACCAAGTATAAGGTCAAAGATTGTGAGAAAAGTCATGGAATATGGTTTTGAGGTTTCATGTGTGCACAAAATGAATGATTCTCAACCCGAGAAGAAATTTTAAGTACTCATTGGCATGTGTAACCTTTTTATGGGAAAATAAGATGTTAATGGTATATTATTAGGTTTCCTACCTAAAAATTTCAAGCATTGGTTTATGTAATAAGGGGATAAGGTTTATTAATGATTGTTAAGATTGTAAGGTGGTTTAAACCTTTCTAAAACCCTAACTTTAACCAGATATGGAAGATATTGATGGAAGTGGATTATAATATATTGGATGACCTATTTTTATGATTGGATAATGTATTTTACTATCCTAGGTATATCTATGTGTAATTTTTTTATCATATGAATGAGTGAACCCTACAAGAAAGGTCTTATTTCTTAGAAATTTACTATAGCAAGCAGAGTTGGCTAACTCAAAATTATTACATTGATGGAGGTTGAAGCTTGAGACTTGTATTATTTTTTGATGGTGGTTTATTATAAATTTAAAGACATAAAATGTGCTAAAATATTCATGAAAATTGACCTATCACTAAAAGGTCTAATGGTGCAGACGGTGAGAAAAACTAGGTAGAAGTGAATGAGATTAGGGATGTGTTGTAATGGATTAGGGATGGATAAAAATGCATGGGGATTTTGTTAAATATATATAATACATTTTAATGTTGGGTATATGTTTTTAAGGTTATTGGATATGTTGATAATGTTTCTCATTAGTTGACCTGTCTAGTACATATGAGACAATGAAGGTGTAAGGTTGTGAGTTGGTCTGTAAGACCAATATTATCACTTGAACATGGTATATTTATATGTGAGAGTTTAATAATGATATCATAAGATCATCATTATTCATAAATAGTCTTTTAAATTGTCTACATATGTGTTGAAGGTCATTATCACCATGACTATGTTTGAAGGTAAATTGGTAGATCTAGGTAAATAAGTTACAGTGATGAGTTGGAGGCTCTCTGCCCTTAAATGAAGAATAAAATAAATATGATTTTTTTTTGTAAATTTAATGATATATATATATATATATGATTTAAAAATATTGGAATTTATTATAAGAAGTTGGAACATTGAATCCAAAATAGTTTGTCTGATTAAGTAAGGTCTATGAGAGAGAAGGTCAACAGATTGGCCTGTAAGATCAATAGTTATCATTAGTACTTATGATATTTTGATGAAAGTTACTCTGATGATGATGTAAGATCATATTCAATCATTTTAATACCTTACTAATGTTCCTACATGTGTCAAAAGTTCAAATTTCCATGACTGTATTTTTAGACCAATTGCAATTTTGAGAAAGCTACTTACATAGAAGGGTTTGAGCACTTTTGCCTTGAGTTTTGATGTTTAATGCACATGGTGATGACCCTAAGGTCATAATTATTTTATTTATATGTTTTTTCCTTTTTTTTTGGAAAAATTGTGTTTATGATTCAATTATTTTAGATGAACTTTTTGGGTATACATAGGGCTAATATGAATAGTACTCATGATATGATCCAAGTAGTGGTTTGAGATAAAAAGTGTTATGGAGACTAGATGGGATTAAAAGGGGTATATTTTTATGGTGTATGATGTGTCTCTACAATGAAAATTGATTTAATGTTATCAAATAATATCAAAGGGAAACATGTGCTAATTAGGCCTAATGGGATTAGGTCTCCATGAGACCTAAAAGAGAGATAAGGCCTATTTGAGAAAGGTCAGACTTGGAGTGACTCAAAGCACATTTGATCCATGTATATGAGGTTTTATAAGATCCATTACATGGCTGAAATAAGAGGATAATTGTGTTTGGATGACTAAGAAGGATATGCACAAGAACCTTGTATAAATGCTAGGCATTGTTAACCCTATTTGTGTGTGTGAGAGTTGAAGTGAACAAGAAAGGATATTATAGAGAAGAATGAGGTATTGTAGACCATCATTTGAGGATAGAGGACTAGTGATGAATAGTTGACATAGGTTATTTGTGAGAGTATCAAGGTCATATGACCTAATCAATTCAATAATAGGGTTAGTTTTATAAAGTCAATCAAGTGTTTTAGGTGGCTAAATTGGTTTTGAGTCATCTAGGGGGTTGATGCCTCCTTGTAAGTGGGTGCTTACTAAATCCTAACTAAGTTGGTGATTAGTTAGTTAGGGTTGGTGTTCCATGTGAAGTTGGTGGCTGTCTTATAGGACTATAATCCATTTGCATCATCAGTGGGTTTTCTTCCCCTTGAGGATTATATATATATATACACACACACACACACACACACACACACACACACACACACACACACATATATACATATATATATATATATATAAATATATATATATATATATACACATACATATATATATACATATACATATACATATATATATATACATATACATATACATATACATATACATATACATATGTGTGTGTGTGTATATGTATATATATATATATATACATATACATATATATATATATACATATATACATATATATATATATACATATACATATACATATATACATATACATATACATATACATATATATATATATATACATATACATATACATATACATATATATATATACATATATACATATACATATATATATATATATATATATGTATATACATATACATATACATATACATATATATATATACATATATACATATATATATATATATACATATACATATATACATATACATATACATATATGTATATATATATATATATGTATATATATATATATATGTATACATATATATGTATATGTATACATATATATATATATATACATATATATATGTATATGTATATGTATATGTATATGTATGTATATATATATATATATGTATATATATGTATATATATATGTGTGTATATATATGTATATATGTATTTATATGTATATATATATATCTGTATATATATATATATATATATATATATATATATATATATATATATATATATAGTTTTCATTTATTTTATGCTCTTGTGGATTGATGCTTATACTTACTAAGATATGCATGCTTGTTTAAATGATCTATGATTGCTTAAGTACAATTTTTTAAGCAAGTTTTTGAAGAGTGATTCACCCCCTAGTCATTTTGCTTCCAAAAATTTAGCCTTTATCCTTTAGTCAAGCTACCTTACATAGTGCTCTACCTTAGTCAAATATTTACTTTGGCATTTTTTCTCAAGATTACCACAATTGTTGGGTAAGTTATCTTGTGTAGTGTTTGCCTTGTCTAGTTGATGAGTTACTTGCATAGATTTGCTTGTACAACACTTGTCTTAGTTATCATTAGGTTACCTTGTATAGTTCCTTGCCTTATAGGATATTTAGTTAGAACCTTTCATGGCCTTTTTTTTTAGTCAATTACCCACTTTAGCCTTTATATTTCAAAGTTTTCTTTAGTAGTTTTCATGACTTTTGAGTAGTGGATTAGAGGAAGCCATGTGTCACCATATCACTAACTTAAGAGTGAGATCAAAATGTTTTGATGTAAGGTCAAGGATAGGCTAGTGGGTGAGCAAGATATTTCCACATGGCATCATAACAGTGACTTACAATCTCAAAGATGACTATATAGAATACGAAGCCTCCAGGCTAGCAAGTGAGTAGGATGTTTCCATGTGGCTTCTTCTTAGTGACCTATGATCCTGAAGATGATCATATAGGTGTTGGTAAGTGTTTTCATTGATGTTAAATACTTATGTCATGTGTGAATTAATGTCAAAGGTAATGACAAAGTAGTGATGTCATGATGATGATGATGAGTTTGAGACTAAAGTTGTGCAAGGTAGAATTTGGATGCATATGAGCTAAGGTAAGTATTGTTTAAGGCTTATAATATTATATCTAGCATGTTTATTTGGTTTCAATTCAATGAGAGAAGACAAGCATGAAAATAGTGTGTTGGCATAGGCTTGGTAGCCTAATATATAAGCATGGATATTTAGTATATGCCTAGATAAGAAGTTGATGAATGTCATAGATGATGAAATCATGTTGAAAAGGTCCTATGGGGTTTCAAGAGTGCTTAAAATTATTATGGGAATGTATGGTGTTCATCCAGTTCTTCATTATGTTCATCTTGGCATAGTTGGTTTTGTGACAAAAAAATCTGAGTAAGCATATTAATGATGCTATATTTCACATGTGTTATTATTATAGGAGTATATCGATATATGGATGGATTTCCCCATGAAAGGTGATCATGTGGTCTAAGTTTTAGGTCATGAGGTTGAGCAGAGCAAAGGTTATTAAGGTGCAAAGTTAGCTTCTCAAATAGAAGTTCACTATGTTCCCATACTTAGCCAATTTTATAAAGGGAGATCTAACATTGCATGTTTAATCTCATCATAAATATATAACATGAAATTAATATAACCATTTTAGGATTTAATAACAAGAATTTTTCTTGTAAGAGATTTAATGATGAGCAAGAAACCTATCAGATAAAGATTAATGGTGAGTGGGTGTTCATACATGTAGATCAATGATGCGTATTGAGTCAAATAGGTCAAAGTGATAGATGTTTAACAAAGTTAAAGTCTAGGATAATCTTTAAGAGATAGATAGAGTGATTTTTTTCCAAATTATTAAAAAGTATTGAGATGATAACAAGTGTTTGATGTTTAACATTGAGCAAAGGTAAAGACTGGGATAATCCAAGTAGATCCATGGTGGGTATTTGGTCAAAGTTACGAGGGTGCATGAGATGAGGTCAAAGTCACATATGTTTATAATAGTTAAATATATTTATAATTTCAAGGAATATTGATGATGCATATTTTTTCAAGTTATGAGAGGGCACGACATGATGACAAAGTGTTTGATGTTTAACTATGATTGTTGGCATTTAAATTAACAAAAGAAAAAATCAATCTACAATATTTTGATCATATATTTTGATCCAAGAAAAAATTATTGATGTAATAAATATAAAAGATGTAGAGGAATTCAATTAACATCCATTAAATCAATTTAGAAGGTCTAAATGTTTATATAGCCAAAGTTATTACTCTCCAAAGTTGACTATGTGTTTGACCATGTTCTGTAAGTGACCTGAGAAGGATATTTGAGTTGTTCTGATGGTATTTGGATGTTTCAAGGTGACTCAGCTATTGGAGAGATAGACTCCTTGAAGATGATTTATATGGATTTTTATGGTATTCTTATGTACAAGGCTAATCTTTGAGTAGATTGAGCATACACAAAGGTGTGTAATGGTGAATTTAATCATTTTGAGTATGTCAAAGGGATAATGTGGAGTGGAACTATGAATTTGAAAGTGGTTGTGTGTTTCTAATTCTCTTTTTGAAGTGCTAAAGAGGTGAATAGGTCTCCATGAGACCTATAAGGGCTATTAAGGCCTAATTCAAAGGTGTAGCTACTTAAGTGTGACCCATGAATGCTATGGCCAATTTATGTGGATGATATTGAGATATTTTAGATGTATTAAGGGATAAGACAAGTATTATGTCTGACCTAGAAGATAATAATCATCAAGGCTCTATAAAAAGTGAAATCAAAGCTGATGGTTTCTAGAATCATAAGAAGAGGCATGTGAGTGTTGTAGAGCGAAGGAAAGAAGAAAGGGTGTGTTTTTAGTGGATGGGTTGTATATTAGAGTAGGTTGATGACTATGTGTATGACCTATAAGTTATATTTATTATGTCAGAATAGTGATCTTGTAGGTTTGAAGATTGAAGATGAGCAAAGAGGTCTTGGGTAATCCAAAAGGATGTTTTGGATGCCTTGAGTATGAGAAAAGGATAACTAATGTATGTGTGAGATTAGTGGTTTATTTTAGAGGTAGATTAGAGTGTGGTCTATGTTTATGAATATTTGTTCATGTTATTGAGGATGTGATAGATTTGTTGCTAAGAAGTGTAGAGGGATTCAAAAGGTGGTTTTGGATTTTTGTGAGTGTGTGAAGAAGTGAAGGGGGCTATGTTTGTAGGGTGTATCCATCATATCAATAGGAAATCAATGATCAAGAGATGTTAATATCATAGGTTTTAGGAGGGTTCTCAACATCTAGGTGAGAAGGACTTGACCATCTTATGGGTAGGTGCTCCTTGTGAAATAGGTGTTTCACTAAATTCAGGTTAGAAAGACTTGACCATCCTAGGGGTAGGTGCTCCTTATAATGTAGGTGTTTCACTAAATTTAGGTTAGAAGGACTTGACCATTCTAAGGGTAGGTGTTTCACTAAATTTAGGTTAGAAGGACAAACATCCTTAGGGTAGGTTCTCCTTGTGAAATGGGTACTCCACTAAATTCTCATTTTTGTAATACCTTATAAGACAAGTAGTCCATGTGTTTGTAGGATTCAGAGTGGGTTTTATTCCCCATGAGGGTTTCCCACATTATATGTTATATTATGATGTAATTATATTATTCATGCTTTGATGGTAATATAGTTGCATATGGTTATTGTGTTGATTCATGAATGTCAATAATGAATGATAAGTGATTTGAAAGTGAAAGATTGGCTGACTAATTCACCCCCCTTCAATCATCTTGTACCTCTAATAATTGGTATCAGAGCAAGTCCTTTAGAGGAAGATTAATAACTTGACAAAGATCCTAAGTAGTATAATATGGATAAGTAGTTGAAGAAAGAGAATCAATAATAGAAGGATGTGATCAAGGCACTTGAAGACCAAATATGTACTTTGAAGAAAGATGCCAAAGAGGATGAGAAAGTTACCAATGATCTCAAGGTTTAACTAGAAGATGCCAAAACAAGTTTAAGTTTAAAAGAGTATTTTTTTTCAAAAGAAAAGGACATCATGTATGATGAAGAATTTCACCTTGATAGTGGAGAAGAAGAGGTGTTTTATGATAGTGAGGAAGAAGAAGTGGATCTAGAAGCTAAGCTCATAAAGAATAATTTCAAAATGAGGTACGTGATCAAAGGTATTGAAGCACAATTAAGATCTCTTGAGGGAAGTTTGTTAGGAAAGACCAAGAGAGATTATAATAAGAATCAAAAGTTGTTCAAGTCTCCTAAAGAACAAGTTTATAGATTGAAGAATGATTTGGCTAAACAAGCCAAGGAGGATAAAAAGACCATCAAAGAACTCAGATTTTAGTTAGAGGCTACAAGTTATAGTTTGAGAACTAAAGGTGATGAGTGTACATAGTTGATGGTTTAAATGGAGTCATTAAAGAGTGAGCATGAGCTTATTGTAGTCAAGTTGGATAAGCTGGAAAAGGAACATGTAAAGCCTAAACAAGTTAAGAAGAATACAAGCTTTGAAAGCAATACAAAAAGGTTTGTTAGACAACCAAATACTTCAAGGTATGCTAGTTTATTCCATGGTCATTGTTATACATGTAATAAGTATGGTCATAGAGCTAAAAATTGTAGAAGGAAGTTAGTCAAGTATGGAGATTCATGGAGTTATAATATAAGGAGTTTTTGTCCAAAGATTGATTATAGTTCAAATCTATCAAAAGGTACGAATGATATTATTTATTTCATTTATGATAATAAATGTCATATTTATATATTTTGTCATAGTAAATTTGATAAGACCTCAAGTCATTTGAAGAAGGGAAAGACTCCTAGAAAGCATATCAAAAGTCAAAACATGATGTGGAGACCTAAGGCAGTGAAGGCTAGTCCCGTTGAGCTCAAGAATCAAACTTCTGATACTGTAAAAAAGGAATCCATTTTGGATGTGTCTCAAGAGTGCCAAGGAAGTTTTATATCAGTCCAAATAGAGAAGAAGGTGGATGTTCTAAGATTCAAGTTAGTTATACCATTAAAGGCCAAGGAGAATATAAAAGAAGTATCTCAATCTGATGGTTTATTTGTTGTAGTTTAAGAATTTTTAGGTAAGGAGTTTCATGATTGCTAAGAGTTCTTATTATCTAATTTCAAAAAGGATAAGGTGTTATTTTAAGAGATATGCCAAGAACCTATGTTTTCATCATGCATTGTCAAGGATGCTAAAGAAGAGATGGATGTCAAACTAATTGTTTTAGTCAAGAAAAGGAAGAAAAAGAAGAAGGTTCTTTAGTCCTAGGATGAGGACTAGTATGATCCTCTATTCTAGGTCCTTGTGTAGTAGAGATGTATTTTTTGTGATTCATGAAGACATTTCTCAGTTTGAAGAAGCATGTGGTCTTTCAAGGCTGTTTTCAGTTGGAGCAGTTTGGAGAGTCAGATTGAAGGTTTCTAGGTGAAAAAGGAGGATTTTTGAGTTTTCAAGATGATCTTGTTGTGTAGAAAGGTTTATTGACCTTATTATAGCATGATTTAGGTGGTTTTGTGGTTTGAAGTTATGTTGAAGTCAAATTGTATATTTTTGAGTGCTTTTAGTTTTGGCTTAAAGGCAAGCATGCCTAAAATGGGTTAGAGGATGTATGGGTTTTCAAAGGTTTTAAAACTCAAAAGTTGGTCCATAAGTGTTTCATGGTTGTCTCCACGTGTGAAAGAAGTTTTATAGGTGGGCATTGACTAGAAAGAGGTTTGTTGACCCTATTTGTTTTGAGATTATAGAGTTTTAGGCTATGCTAGAAAAGTGGTTTACCTTATGAGTTGAGGTTTTAAGATTATTAATATGTTTAAAGGGATAAATGGGTTATAAAATCAGGATTCACATATATTTCAAGGTTTTTGGTTTTCAAATTATTCAAGTTTTTGTCAAGATAGAGGCCTAATTAGCTAGAAGGTTTATGAAGGAAGTATGTTTCAGAGGATAGCTAGGTGATGAAAGTTGGTGTGATTGAGGGGGAATATGAGAGAGCTCTAGATATGAAGTTTTAGGTCTTGAAGATATGTCTATTGAAATTTTTGGGCTCTTCAAGTTTTAGGTAGGGCTACAAGGAGTCTAGACAGGCATAGTATGAAGAAGAGTGATTTTTGATAAATTTATCCAAAAGAGCATGGTAAGAGTGTTTAAATGTAGTGTATATGGTTGATTTAGAACATATTTCTTATTCTATGTATGGGTTGAAGATCTATTGGTATTCTTTGAGGTTGATTGCAAGTAAGAGTATGAAAGTACAATGGTGTTGTTTGAAGACCCAAAGTAGTTTACTGTTCTGAATTTGATATTTTCATGTTGTTGAGGCCATGAAGGTTTTCTCAAAAGTTCTACAGGTGAGATTTAGTTATGAAGATAAATAAGGCCTAGAGTAGGTTTAGTGGCATGAATTTTTATTGGTGGTCCTTAAGGTGGCTTGAGAGAGAAGGCTAGTAAGCTTGTGTGGTGGTTTTTCATGGTGTGTGGAGATTTTAAGATGCTCAAAAGGTGTAATGGATTAGAGATATTAGGGGGAGTCCCTCTCAAATTTTTTCTTGTGAGTTCCATCATATTTTAGTGCTTTTGTGTGTTCTTTCTTCTTTGGTAGCAGTGCATAATCAAAGAAGGGTATTGTCATGGAGTATGGTTGATAAGTTTAAGGTAAGAAGTGGTATGCATAGAGTTAGGGGGAGCTAACTCAGATAGTTTGAGTGACTTAAGGATATATGAATTATACAATTAGAAGCATATGTGAGATGTTTCATTCATTGAAAATGTGTTGAATCTTCATGCATAAGAAAAGGGAGCTTATGAGTTATGAAAAGGTTGTAATGACCTCTCTTTTAAAATTATGAAACTCTTGATATGTTGATTTCATATGTTTAAATTGATGGAATGAAAAATAAAGTGTCTCTTGTTGTTTAGAGATTTAGAATCATTTGATAAACCAAGATATGGTAAAACTCTAGTATTAAGCTTATGGATTACTCTATGTATAAATCTAATATTACCTTATGATAACCATTTGAGTGGCAATTTGACATGTTGTTAGTGAAATAAGATGAATATCAAAGGACCTAATTAGAGTAGGTATGTTTCTAATAATTATTCTTTCATAAAAAGAGCATGTTATATTTGAATAACTTTAGGCTATTAATTTCCTTGTGCATATATGAGATAGTCTGACTTATGATGCTATTTATGGGCACATGTTAAATGGTTATGAGGGTATCTTTCTGACTATGAAGTATATGGAATGGATTGAAGTAACCTTGCACATTATTGATATTATGATGATAAATCAATTAATATATAAATTTACATCTATAATGATGATGATTGGTTGAATGAAATCCTCAAAGAGATGAGAATCATATTGAATTACTAAGAATTTATGTGGAAGTAACTTGAATGAATAAATAGGCTATTGTTATTTCTCTCATGATAATAACTTAGTTAACATCTTAAATTGCTAACTATCTTGAGAACTTGTATAGTAGCATGAATTAGAAGGAGGAGACTGTCGAGGTGTCTTTCTGTTGAAATAATAGCTCTACATCTTTTTTGCCATGAATATTATGTCTATAGATATAGGTGGGACCTAATATTAGGTGCCACTAATCTGAATTCTCATGTGAAGGTTGATGAGGCCTGATTTTCATGACATATCACACCTTTTTGGGTGATGAATATAGAGCATTTATTAGTATGACCTCTAACGAGGCACGTGTATAGCATATCTTACATAAAATTGACTATATCATATTATGTAATGGTAGTAGTGTAGCACCCTCCTACATGTTATTTCATAAAATTGACTATATCATTTTATGTAGTGGTAGTGGTGTAGCACCCTCCTACATGTTATCTCTTGAACAACATTGAATTTGGCATGATGAAGTGGTCATTGGTTCCATAATAAATTTTGTTAGTAATGGCTTATGGAACATGTCCCCTATGCTATGATGTATCTTGATTCTGTAGATGGCTTATGGATTACCAATGCCCTCTTACCCTATTCTTTCTCCTCTTGAGTGGTTTGTAGCACCAAGTAATGATCAAATTATGATCTGTTGTTTGCTAAATGTGCTTACTAAACTTATTTTAATTTATCTAAGATTTTGTTTATTGTTTGGAAACTAACATTATTATATTTCTTGATTTCAAATGTTTTAAGTTAAAGGCTGATTACATAATTTGTTGATGATTTTTTTGTTTAATTTGATTTCATTATTAAGACCACTTGGTCTCCTTTTATTGATTTTGCACTTACATGACTAGTTGGTGTTTATTCAATTGATTATGATGCTTACTTGTGTTGGTTTCATGTGTTTATATGTGCATAATTATCACTTTAGGTGAGTATAGGAAAAAAGAAGTAGCTTTAAAATGATAGTTAAGTGGGTCATGGTGGGGACTTGTCTCACAAGTCTAAGATCTCATCCTTCCTCACCCACCAGATGTAGTGGTCTTAGACACTGAGGTGTCTCAAGATAATTGAGGTATCTCTTTCACTTTATGAATTGGAGTGGATGGTGGATAGATATCCTGAGGTCCCCCAACACATCAACTATTTTTTATTCTTCACTCTACACCTAGATAGTGGTTGGTGGACTAATGTCCTGAGGGCCTCATGTGTATCAATTATATTAGCTGGTGGACTGATGTCTTGAGGTAAAAATATATATTAATTGACAAATTAATTATTGGCTAGTGGACTAATGTTCTAAAGGCCACATATATACTAATTTGCACATAATTCTATTGGCTAGTGGACCGATGTCTTGAGAGCCTCCTACATATTGAGTTACATATGATATATTGGCTAGTAGAGTGAGATCTTAAGATTTTAGATATATTAAATGACATGGTATCAATTTTCCTAAAATATTTCATAAATTACATGGTATATGAAAAAGGGAGACAATCCCATGCTTGTATTCTTCTATGGTAGAATTGGTGTAAAGGGAGGCATTTCCACATGCACTACTTATTTAAAAGATACTTTATGTTTTAGATGGCACCAGATATGTTAATTAAGTAGTTCCTTATATGTTTATAATAATTATATATGAGTTCATAATGGTATGACCAAGGATTAATGCCTATTTTAATAGGATGATTTTCTTGTGAGTAGTAACCACCACTCTTCCCTAAGATTAAAATTATATACTCAAGGAGCACTTAAAATATCATTTATATAATAGATAGATTGTGGGTCTCAATGGATTGAGACATATGTTTTTTGTATAATGATCTACATCAGAATGAATCACCTCTTTTAGGAATCAATTTTAATTCAACTAGCCTCCAATGCAACCAGTGAAATATAGTGTGACAATATAGCCTTGAATAAAGTAAGGATTGGGTCTAAAATTGGACCACTTTCATCTTTAAATTAAATATATTTTGATAAAAGGAAGTTCAAATTATTATGATTTAGAATTGAAGCATCCTTATGAGTTGGTCATAGGAAATTATTGTTATGTTGAAATGCTAGTAATATTATTGTAGGAAAATTATGGGAAATGGATAGGTTTCGCCTCCTTAATTGTATAAAGTGATTCTATTCTTATATGCATGTTAATATATGTTTTTGTGACACTGAGTGATGGTGGTCTATGAGTAGCATATTCATGATGGTAGTGTATCAAATCTCTTCTATGTTGGGCATGGTAGAAGTTTATTTGATCCTACTATGAATGTCTTAATGCTATAATGGAAAAATACTTTTCTGTTAGGATGGTGAAAGGTTGTTTGACCCTTACCTGGATGTCATGATGGAAGCATTTGAAGTCATCCTATGTTGGGAAGGATGATAGGTTATTTAACTCTCCCATGACCATTATCAGAAAAATTATGTGAAGAATAAGCCTTGCACAAATGGAACTCATGAATTATGTTGTAAATATTGAATTGATTATATCACCCCATTATAAAAAAGCCATTAAGAGGATTGGTATCAAAAATATTGATGACTCAAAGGGATGTCAAAAATATAAGAGGAATAATATGTTTAGTTCCATATAGAAGTTGATCTCCACATCTAATGATGTTCTTAAGGGATGCAATAAATAAGTCATATTGGGCCTACCTAAGAAGGCACATAGATAATTCAGAATGGTGTTACAGTAGTTAGGTAGATATAAAAATCTTATTAGATGATAAAATTAGTCCTACATAGAGGACAATTCCTCTCTAAGGAAGGAGAATGTAATGAACCTTGTGGACAACAAGTGACTTCAATTGCTAACTGACATATGATAATCAAATGAGACTAATACTTTTTCTAGTGGGATGGCAAATAACTCACCAATGGGTATATGATGTATATGAGATAATTGATACTCTTCTTTGAATCTAGAAAATAATGCTATTTAAAGACATATAGACATGTTTTAGGATGGAGAAGGTGACTATGCTAAAATAATGATGATACTCCATTGATGATTTAATTTCAAGGTGATTGGATCATGTAAATGGTAAGAGTTGGCTAATAAATTCTTGAATTATTACCTTATGTTGTAATTAAAATTATAATTTTACTAGGTGATATATTGACCCCACTTCATACCTTTTTTTTTTGGCTATAAGAATTGGTCCAGCACGGGCCCCTATAACCTGTAGTATGCCTGATAAACTTTTTAACGTGACTGGCGGCATTGGTGCGACACGCCCTCTGGTACCACAGGGTGGGGGGGGGACAAGAAGACCCCACTTCATACCTTATGAATTAATAGGAAAGATAATTATGTTGGTTTAATTAAATGATATAGCATTATTATTATTTCAAGCCTTGACTATTAGGAGAGTAGATTTCATGGGTGCAATAAGTGTGCAAAAAAAAGAAAAGGGCCTATGAAGGAAAATGACTATGTTAAGCATTATTTTATCACTAAATAATTTTATCTTAACCTTTCTTAGACCCATGCTAAGTAGTCAATTTCCTAGGTTATCATCCACCACCTTTGCTAACTTATCATATGTTTTAGGTAGCTAAACTTTAAGATTGGTTGGGGAAACTTATTATCTTCTGATCATTTGATTTGGTAGAAAATGATTATTTTGTCTAGTGGTTGACTATTAGATATTCCATTGATTTTGTTAGAATATAATCTAGTGGGTTTGGAGGAGAGTAAACATAAGAAGTAACCACATAAGTCTAAAATAACTACCATGTTCCTTAATTGAACATGAAAAAGAATCTCCCTTAATGAGGCATGAGTTGGTAAGTGGTTGGTGATTGATTAATCTTGAGACATATTTTTATAGAAGTTGAGCTCCTTTAGTTGTGGTTTTTTTTCCAATCTAAAAATAAATTATACGTAGCATAAAAGAAGGATAAACAATAGATAGGAACCATAGGTTAGTAGAGCCAAGTCTAGACAACTAGACAATAACACCTAGGTGGTCTAGAGGTCGATAGGTGGGATTCATAATAACTTATGTTTCTTCTAATCACTAGCAATGAAATGATTTTATTCTCTATTTGATCTTCTTAATTTTAGGAGAATAAGAATACTTGGTTTATTCTACCTATTTGATTATTTGCTCATGGTTGTGAATTGGATGCCATGTAGTACTTATCCTTTAAGGACTTAGGAAGGTTTGTTTGACCCTTACTTGGACATCATGATGGTATCTCTTAAATTCCTCGTGTTGGGCATGGTGGTAGGTTATTTAACTCTTTCATGACCATTGGTAGGAAAAAATAAAGTGAGACATCCTCTTGATACTTCAATATTTTGGTGGGCCTTATTATGTTATAAGTACTTTCCTACTTGATTTATATTCTTGAATGTTTTGCTTCACTTGTATGATTATTTTAATTCTTGTTTTATTTTTATTTGGGACTATGAGTCTTTTTGGGTAAGAACCAGGAATACAAATTTAGGTGTTATATGGTCATTATCTTGTGTTAATATACCCTTGACTAAACATCCACCCTTGCCTTTACCAAGTGATATAAACATGCTCAAAGATGGGATTCTCAAGATCAAGGGTGGTTAGAGTAGTAGCTTAATGATGACAAAAGGTTAGGAAGTGATCCTTCTTTAAAATGGCTAACATATACTTAGTATTAGATATGCAATGGCATTGAATATTGGTTAGTTCTTTTGTAGTTGATCAAACGATAGATTAAACTCTCACTTATGTTAATAAGATGAATGAAACTAAATACGATACACTACTTTAGTAGCTATCTTGATTTTAATATTCTTGTAAAAGATAAGATCTTGGGATAATATTCCAACTATGGATTAAGACCACTATTTTCTATTTATTGAAACCTTAGTGTTAAACTCAGAATTAATTATTTATGAATGCTTTATTTATAAGATCTTGGGAAGAGTACTATGTTTATCAAAAGTCTTTATCCTTGAGGCACTTTCAAATAAATTGACAGATTGATTTCTTTACTTAAACCTTTGTCATGGGTGTCTATTTTGTTAAGCATTATGCATTTCTATACACCTAAATGTGAGGAGCTAATGGAATTAAACTCATCTAAAAATGAGTGAAACCTAGATAAATATTTATGAGATTGTTATTGGGAATAACAATTTAGCTTGTTGGAATGAACTATACATTAATGTTTTCTAGTAAAAATGTGTTAATCATGAATAAAGACTTAGGATGTATTTGTGTTAAACCCCCTTTTTAAAAAGGAGTCATAACTAGTTATGACTATTAGTATTGAGACCCTTGGAAAGTAGTCATTATATAAATAAAGCTTTTTAACTTTAATGTTTTTTTGAATTGTGTGTACATATATAAATCTTTAGCTTTATGTCTCTTTAAATCCCCACCCTTTGTATTATTTCTTGTTAGGAACTTTTACTACCCCTACTCTTTATTTTGTCAGTGTAATAGTTGTTATGAATTCATATGCTTTGTAAGTCATCCAGTGAGCATTTTGTTTTATCCCACATTCAAGGGAAGCAGTAGTTGCTTATATTAGACTTAGTATATATGTAATTGTTGAGGCCAAGGAAGGCATCCACAAATTTATTGTATTGAGGTTGCTCAAAGGAGGTTGCCCCCTTGAAGTGGCCTATGATCAATTCAGTCTTTCAAAGTGTTTTGATAATTATCTAAATCTATTAATTCATACTGTTAATTCTTGTTATTTCATGAGTTTTTATTAATTATTGCAGTAGGATCCTCTCATCTGGTATCAGAGTACTTTCCAGAACTATAATTTTTTTCCTTTAAAAAGTTTTAACTCTATTCTACTGCAAACATCATTTCAATAATTTTCTTAAAAATCTTAACTCTATTCTATTGCATAACCCAATTAAATAATTTTATATAATCTATTTCAAATTAGGGTAAAAACCTAACTATATAACCTATGAAAAATTCTTAGATGAAAGCCATAAAACTCATAATGAAGAGTACCACAAGAACCCCAACGCAGCTGACCCATTGAGAGGACCTGCCATTGAAATGGGCAATGACCCATTCTTGATTGAGTAGTTCCCATCCATGAGGAAAATCAAGAGTTGTCACTGGGAGATAAATCCATGGCCAAAAAAATTCTAGAGATAAATAATCACTTAGATAGTATTGGTGTCTAGAGTGACAACTTTAAACCCTTAGGTAGCCATTGAAACTTGGGGCCCATTTCTATCAATTACAAAATATTTTTAGCAGAATCAAAAAAATCAATCAGCAGAGTATCCATGACTGTTAGAGGATTTACAAGTAGATATTTGACAGCAACTAGAATCCATAAACCATTCATAGTCAGTAGAATCTCAAAGGACTTACCATTATATCTATTCCTCTATATCACTATTTATCCTCAAACTTTATCTAGACACCTAAAATTCTATTCCCCACATTTTCTTCCTTGAGGTCCCATATCCCAATTTCACTCCTAATTCTTGCAAATCATAATTTTCCCTTTTTTTGGGTTTTGCCATAACTTTTCTTTTTGTCCATTTGCCTCAAATTTTTTTCATAGTGTTCATATCCTTTGTCCCTCTTTGATAAATTTTCCATTTTTTGCATTTTCACTCCTAAAATTCCCCTCACCTTCATCAATCATACTCACACTATGCAAAAAAATTAGTAAAATTACCTTGACCCCTTTCGATTTCACCCAAATTAAAAAAATTCTTTACTAAACATGTCTTAACTCTAGTTTTATTATCCATTTCCAAAAAAAAAATCTCTTATTTTGGTCATGGTAGTAACCCAAATAGGAGAAAATAATGTGGAAATGAAATTGCTTCCCTCAAGACCCACATCAAAGATCTTGATGAAAAAATTCTCAGCCTCAGTCTTTAACATATCACCATAAATAATAGATGGCAGTTAGAGTCCTCTTTAGACACTGGGTTTTCTTCTTCCAACACTTTTCATGGGTTGAAGCTTAATTTTCCTTAATTCAATGGTGCAGATCTAACTAGATGGAGTTATTAGGTAGAATAATATTTTAGTCTACGTAATACTTTTGATGCCAACAAGGTCACTCTTGCATCCTTTCACTTAAGAACATGGATCCCTTCAATGGTATTATTGTTATACCAAGGCTCATGATGAGCCCATAAAGACCAAATTTTTAAGCCTCATTTTGTAATGGTTTGGCCCTAGTACTTTTGATGACTTCACTGGTTCACTCACTAAACTTTGACAAATAGGAACCATGAGAGAATATCAAATAGAATTTAAAAATCTAGCCAATCACACAGAGCAATGTCTGATGAATTATTCAAGAGTTGCTTTATCAGTAGATTAAAGGATGAAATTTGATATGACCTCAAAATGTTGAGGCCCAACATGATGATGGAAGCCTTATGGTTGGCTAAGTTGGTAGAGGACAAGATCACAGCTCAATAGTGATTCAAATCCAATTTTTATCCATTCAAAAATATAGATCCACAATGATCTCAAACAATGATAGCCCCTAGAACCACTCCTATCAGGCATTTGACTAAAGCATAGATGTAATCCCATAGAGAAAAAGGACTATGTTGCAACTGTGATGACAAATTGAATCGAGGACATTGATGTGTCGAGTAAAAGCTCCAACTATTAGATGTGGACTCTCTCCCAAAAACTAAAGATTGGGAAGATGTTCAAGATACAAAAAATTATCTGGAAGAAGCTCAATTAATTTTGGAACTGAATTATCAATAAGACCAACCAGATATATCTCTCCATGCCTTAGTAAGAGTCACCACCCCACAAACCCTATGATTTAGGGGTTACTTCAATAAATTCCCTCTCACAATACTCATTGATTCTGGTAGTAATCATAACTTCATTAACCCTTGGATCACCAAACAAGCTGATTGTTTTGTCTATCCTTGCTCTTACTTTAAAGTCATGATTACCAATGGGGGCACATTACATTGTAAAGGGAAGTGTCATAATGTGTGTATCTCTATTGGAGATTGTAACTTGTGCTCTGATATGTTTTTCTTTCCCTTAGGTGAATGTGATGTTGTTTTGGGAGTGCAATTGTTATACATACTTAGACCCATCTTATGTAATTTTACTAAAATTTAGATGCAATTTTTAGATAGTGGGAAAAACACATATTGAAAGGCTTACAACTGAGGTCTTTCAACATCATAAGTTCACATTTCATGGAAACTCTTATTAGGAAAAAATCACACCATGTCATTTCCCAACTCCATTCTATTCAAGTACAACCATCAATAGTCTCCACTACTCCTGATCTACAAACCATTTTGCATAAGTATGTAGGTGTCTTTATCGAATACATGGAATTTCCACCTTAATAACCATAGGACCACCAAATTCAGCTCCTTCTTGGAAGTATTTCTTCTAACATCCGGCCCTACCACTACCCATTTCAATAAAAGATTGAGATCAAGATGCTTATTCATGACTTACTGAAGCAAGGCATTATTTGCCCTAGTACCAACCCATATTCTTCCCCATTTATTCTTATTCAAAAAAATATGGGTCATGGCACCTCTACATTGACTTTCATGCACTTAGTCACATCACAATCAAGGATAAGTTCCTGATCCTTGTTATTGATAAGTTTCTTGATGAGCTTAATGGTGCTCATTTTCTCTCCAAGTTGGATCTCTGCTCTAGATATCACCAAATTTGAATCTATGAGAATGAAATCCCTAAGATAGCTTTTAGCATCCATGATGGCCACTATGAGTTTTTGGTCATGCCCTTTAGCCTCACTAATACTTCTTAAACATTCTAGGCATTGATGAATAAAATATTCTAGCCTTACCTATGGAAATTCATTCTAGTCTTCTTTGATGATATCCTCATCTATAGTAAAACATGGTCTAAGCATCTCCAATATCTAGATCTCACACTGAAACTTCTCTCTAACCATCATCTTTATGAAAAATAGTCCAAATGTGCTTTTGTCTAGGATGAAGTGGAGTATATTAGGCATATTGTTTTAGCCCAAGGGGTTTAGGTGGATCCTAAAAAAATAGATACCATGACAAATTGGCCTAATCCTCAGACACTCAAGAGCCTCCATGGGTTTTTAGGACTGACTAGATACTATCATAAGTTTGTCAAGGATTGCAAGAAGATTGCATCTTTGCTGATAGCTATGTTGAGAAAAGATGCTTTTACATGGACACTGGCTACTAAGAGTGCATTTATGAAATTGAAATAAGCTATATGTACTACACCTATTCTAGCTATGCCAGATTTTTCCAAGACCTTCACTATCAAGAGTGATTCTTGTGGAAAAGGACTTGTTATTGTTCTCCTCCAAGAAGGATGCCCCATTGCATTCACCAGCAAAGCCCTTTTTAGAAAAAAATTAGTACTCTCTAATTATGAGATAGAAATGATGGATATTTTGCATTTAGTATAGAAGTGGAAACCATACCTATTGGGGAATCATTTTTACATCAAAACTAATCACCATAGTCTACAATATTTTTTAGAATAATGGGTCTCCACCCCATCACAATATAAATGGGTCAGTAAACTCATGAGTTATCACTATGAGATCACTTACAAGAAGGGTAAGGACAATATTTTGGCTAATGCTTTATCTCACACATTTATAGACCAAGCCTCCCTTTCATCTATTTTCATGCCTATTCGAAATTGGTTGGACACTATACAATAAGGGTATGCCAATGAATCCTCATTATCTCAAATCATTCAACAATTGGCCACTAACCCTTATAATTTACCACATTATTACTAGGATGGTGCTTTTTTGTGATACAAAGGTCATTTGGTGCTTCCCCAGAGCACATATATTTAGTAGGATGTATTATATGAACTCCATGCTTCTCCATCAATACAACACTCAAGGTTCCTCAAAACTTATGAGCAGGCATGATGCAACTTCTTTTGGAAGGGAATGAAAAAGGTAATTCAATAGATGGTGGCTAAATGTGATACTTGTAAATGCAATAAGGGTGAAATAACACTCATCTCTAGGTTACTCAAACCCTTTCCCATCCCTACCAAGATTTGGATTGATATTTATATGGATTTCATTGAGGGGCTCCCTAAATTTGGAAGTAAAATAGTTATTTTGGTTGTGGTTGATTACCTCTCCAAATATAGTCATTTTTGTTCCCTTAGCCATCCTTATACTACCTCCAAAATTGCATAAATTTTCTTGGACCAAATTTTCTATTTTCATGGCATTCCTTCATCCATTATCTTATATTGTGATGCAAATTTCACCAGCCATTTTTGGATAGAACTATTTCACCGCATTGACACCCAATTGAAGATGTGTTTCAGATATCATCCCCAAATGGATGGGCAGACTAAAATTGTCAAAAAATGCTTAGAAACTTTTCTTCATTACTTCACCTCAGAACAACAACATCAGTGGGCCAAGTGGCTCAATACCTCCTACAACACTTCAACAGAAAATGACTCCATATGAAGTAGTCTATGTTCAAGCACTACTAGTGCTCCTATAATACACCCCTAGTAGTTCATTAATTCAAGTGGTAAACATGATTCTCTACACCTGAGATTAGATCTTCAGCACCCTGTAGGACAATCTTCATATGGCACAAAATTGAATGAAATAATAAGTTGATCAACACCATTCTGAGTATACTTTTCAAGTAGGTGATATGGTTTTTCTTTACCTATATCCATACAAGTAATCCTCCCTAAAAATCAAAGGGCATCATAAGTTGGCTCCCAAGTTCTATGGGACCTATAAGGTTCTCTAAAATATTGGGTTAGTTACTTATAAGTCAGAGCTACCACATTTTTATTGAGTTCACCCAGTATTTCATGTCTCTTTTTTGAAGAAATTTCTTGGCACAAACATCAGAGTGCAGACTATTTTACTAGAACTTGATAATGAAGGGTCCATCCTTCTCAATCTAGAGGCAATCTTGGATAGGTGCATATGCCAACTTTTCTCCCAATCTATCATAAAGGTTTTCATTCAGTGGAACAGAATGTAACTAGAGGATGCAACATGGGAACCACTATTTCAAATTTAGCATCAATTCCCACATTTGAAGCTTTGAGGATACAGATTTTTCTAAGAAGGAGGGGATGTTAGGAAACTTTTCTACCCCTACTCTTCATTTTGTTAGTGTAATAGTTGTTATGGATGCATATGCTTTTAAGTCATCCCATGAGCATTTTGTTTTATCCCACATTTAAGGGAAGTAGTAGTTGCTATATTAGACTTAATATATAAGTATGTTTTGATGCCAAGGAAGGCATCCATGAATTTATTATATTGAGCTTGCTTAAAGGAGGTTACCCCCTCTAAGTATCATGTGATTAATTCAATATTTTCAAGTATTTTGCTAATTATCTAAATCTATTAATTCATTCTATTAATCCCCATTATTTTATGCATTTTTATTAAATGTTTTAAGAGTATCCTCTCATTTATTTAATGCTATTTATGATTAATGTAATTCATATGAAGATTTTATGGAAAGTCAAAAACATGCCAATTCCTCTTTTGCTTATAAGTATGACAATGCAATAACTAATGATGAAAATAAAAATGTAAATAAATATGGTAATGATCATAGAATGCTATCATATGGTTATGAATATAATGATATTCTTCTTGGGTATGTAAATCCTAGTTCCCATGTTTCTTCTTTTTTAAATGATGAAGGGTCTAAAGAGTCAAGCACAATCCATTTTGTTAGTGCCTTGTAAACAAACAATACCATAAATAAGTAAGAGGTTAACATTCATAATGTTGTAAGTCAACATGTTGTACATTTTTTAGATACATCAAAAATTGAATGTTCATCTTCTCCTTCCAATGATGTAAATGATAAAAATGGTAATTTCCTCTCCTATTTATAATAATCAAAGTGTTGAAAAACTTGAGTGTGTGACTTCTTGTCAAAGTGATGCTTATATTGAAAATATTATGCCTTCTTTCATTCACTCAGATTAAAATAGTAAATTTATTTCTCTTTCTAAAAATTATAATGAGCAAAATGCGTTTACTACTTTCTCTCCTCCCTTGTTTGAACAAAATAGTGAGAATACATGTGAAGGTCCTAAGAAAGTGGTTATAATAGATACATTTTGTGAAGATACAATTAAATTTCCAAGTACATTTAATACAAATAAAATAGAAACTTGAATTATTCCCTATCCTAATGTTGCAAATGAAGTAGTAAATATTTCTTTTTCTTCCTCCTTTATCTTTTCTACTAAAAAAGAGCATATGTTTACAAGTGAAGTTACTTCCCCTAATCCTATTATATGCCAAACAACTTGAAATAACATATCACCTTGAAATGATGGAAATATAAAACTTCATGGCATCCAAAATTATAAAATTGTCTCTTTATCCATTGATACTCCTCTACTATATATTACACAAACATGTGATGATCCTCTTCTAGAAGGTGCTCAAGAGTCTATCATTCCTATATTTCATATTAATGGTATTTTATAACCTCTCAGAAAATGTTTAATATTTTCACCACTCTCTACTTGTTATATGTTATCCATCATGACTACCATAGGATATATACAACAAGTTAATACCCTTAAGTTACAAGTTTCATCTCATGAGTCTTTCTTGGAGGAGAACATGTTAAAGGAACAACCTATTACTTGATATGTGTTTTAGTCTCCTTACCCTTACAATTTCATCATTCCTAATTTATCATACTTCATTGGTCACAGGAATCTTGTTATTCAATTATAATAATATAAACATTATTTTAAACATTGGGTCGAAGATGGATGCCTATTATTTAAGGCCTTCCATCAAAGCTTAGCTTAGGAGGCCCTAGATTGGTTTTATATCCTCCCAAATGGTTCCTAGTCAACATTACAAAAATTTGAAGATGGTTTTTTATCCATTTATCAATATACCTTACCAAAGTTACCATTAGAACACTTACAAGTATTAACACAAAATGAGAATGAGTCCATTTGATATTATGTTATCATATTTAAGAACATATTGTATTCCTTAAACTATACCCCATCAATTTTGGAAGTGTAATTTATATTTAGTAGGGGTATTCTCATTCCTCTTAGAGAAAGAGTGTTGCATAAACCCTTTTATTTAGTTGATATTTTATATTTGTATGTGTAAAAATATGCATGTGTTTTGACCAATACAAACACTGAGTTACCTATTTCATCACCAAAAGGCAAACATGGTACAAATGGTGTTTTCAAATCAAATAAGAAAGCTAAGAAAGGTCATAAACCACTTAAAAAACCTTCTTCAGAACCAACAATGCATACCAAATAACAAAAAATATAATTATTGAATAAAGGAAAAGAGCATACTTATATAATACCTCCTATAGTTAAACCATATGCCTCTATAGAAAGTAAACCAATTTAGTTTTTTTGGTACTGAGATAGATGACATGATATATTATGCACAAGATTAGAAAAATGAATGATAGATATTCCACCTAATTCTCATTACCCACTACACAAAATTGAAAAGGTAAAAGGACAACACTTTTACACTTACCATGGTATAAATGGGCACTGAGATAATGATTGTTTTCCTCTTGAGAAAAAGATTACACAATTAGTCAATTGATAAATTATTAAATTTTAGAAAGATATATCTAGACCTATTTTTCACACTTATTATAGAGACTATGCTAATAGGGTCAAGACATCCCATGCTACTCCTTTTGAGGAACATCTAGTCTACTAAGCTTCATAGAATATGACCACTATTATAGTTCCTTCTTCTTGTGTACCCTCTCCCAGGATTGATCTCTCCCACATTGATCCTAATACCAATGAATAATTAGTTGATCGGGTCCTTCATAACGAGACACGTGGAGAAGGTAAAGCTACATAAAATATATGTGTACCTAAACATATACATACATATTCAAAATATATTTATATAGATACTTTTTTAAAGTGGCGTTTAAACACACTAGGGAACCTTACGAGGTAGCCTCTAACATTTTAGGAACAATGAATAAAGATTCACTCCAAGGCACAAGTTATGGGGTTTTGTGTTTTGTAAATAACCTATTAGTAGAATAGCATTGGATTGATCAATTGTTTACCATGAATGGTTTAGTTATGTATATGAATATAGATCTACTTGAGATAGGTGGATAGATGATGGATCTAACCTAAGGTGGGTCTAACCAAAATAAACTCAAAAAAAGAGGAAAAGGTAGGGTAAAAATGAAAGTTTGTAGACCAAATAAGATGAAACCTTTCTAAGTTAGATCTTGATGTAGGATTTGGATAAGAAATCAAGAACCAATTTTTGTTTCAAGATTATTTAATCATACTAATAATCAATCATAGTTAAGAGTCTAAGAAAACAACAATAAAATAAACTTTAGCATATATAATCAAAGGTTGTTGTTGATGTGAGATTGCAATTACACATATACAAAGGGATATTATGATTATTATAAAAAAGCATTTAAATTATCAATAACACAATATAAATAACTATATTTAAAAAATAATACACATGCACAACAAAGATAATAAGATACCATAATGATATAACTTCTTACAAGATTCACAAGTTTAGAGAAAAACTAGATTTGCACATCAAGATCAACTATAGAACAATCCATAAAATTTCCTATCAATTTTAATAACCAAGATTATATTTCCTTTGGGATAGGGAGGATATAAATATATATAGGCTTTGGGATGGGATGCCTAATCCTCCAAGTGAAGTCTAAACTTACATCTCCAAAATATATAACTATGTGTCAAAAATCATGCATAGCATGCATGTACAAATGTGTTTTCCAAAAATAATTTTCCTCAACTATAATGTTATACATACATATATGCCAAATAAATTAGGAACTATCAGTTACAAATTAACTAAAACATGAAAAAACATATTCATATTTAGAGTGGTACTAATGTGGCACCTCTAGAAGAGGCAAATAGTTGAGTGATAGTTTTATAAATAGAAATAGATGTTTTATCCACTTGGGGAATCAAAACTGGCCCCATTGGAGAATGCATGACTACATATCCCAAATTTTAAGGACCTTGGGATGATATGACAACACTTGTATTTTATTAAGTGTTTGGTATTGATATAAATGCTCCCTTTATGGATCTAAGTTTTTCAAATATTGTGTGTGTTGTCTCAAAATCCTTATTAATAATATCAAGATTGATTAAGGCATGATTGAATATTTTAATATCGTCAAACATCAACCTTGTGTGTTATACCTTTGAGCTCTTGAATTTTAATATCCTCATAAATTGATCAGCTATAAGATATCATCATTAGTATTATATATAGTTCCTTGAACTTCCTCCTTAAAGTTATCTGTCACTGCTTTAAGGAGTATCTCAAAATTAAAAATGTTGACTAACTCTTTAGTAGGGGCTATCGCATTAGTGACCCTAATATCTCTCAAAATTTATAAGGCCTCATTTTTCATGGCTTGTAAAATTTCCTATCAAATCTTTCATCTACGTATGCCAATTTAGGGTACCATCCCTTTTTATAATTACATAACTAAGGTCCCATGCAACATATTGGCTACATATCAAGTTTATATGATTAAATACATTAATTAATGAACACTAAAATAATAAGGTCAGCCTTTTATCAAATTATTTTAATTTTTGCCATAGTTTAGTACCTTTGTTTTATTAGACTAACTTTCTCCCCTATAGGCATGAATATTATTCAAATATTGTACAACTTAGCAGTTGCACTCTATACACTATCTATAATTTCTTGAGGAGAAAGTGTAATATATATATATATATATATATATATATATATATATATATATATATATATATATATATATATATATATATATATATAAACCTCTTATATACCTCCTAATCATTCTTTTAGATTTCTTTCATAGTTTCTCTATCTGAATCCATAAAATAACATAAATCTTTTGTATACTCTATTGGATCATTAGGATTGTTTTTGGCCTTTTTAGCTAAGGGAAATATGTTTTCCCTTTTATCAAAATATATCTCATCCCTTGTATTTATGTTCACCTCCTTCCTCTTATTCACCCTTTTAATGGTTTTACTTTTCTTATCAAAACTATTAGAGATTGTAGTTAGTGCAGTGATGACTAGATTTTATCTCTCATCTCTTTGGCCTTTTAGCTTTTTAACCCATTGGGGAACAATAAGTTCCCCTTATTATTATGGTTGACTTGGGTCTTTGGAGGTAGAGGTCAAATTGATCATAGGAGGAGTCATTAATTTAATTGATAATGAATCACTTATTTGAATAGGGAAATGTAGGGGTGGATATGTAATTCTCTACCATGGTGAGACTTCCCTTTGTGGAGTGACTTTAGTCACATAATTAGTCAAGCCTAGAGTTTTTACAACTATAAATGTGGTTAATTATACCAATGTATATTATGGAAAGGGTATATATAATTAATTTAAATATTTTAGGGAGACTAGTGTACCTTTAGAATAAAAAATGGAAATTGAAACCAAATTCACAAAATAAACTCTTTTCTATGGAGACTTTATTTTTGTAGATGTTGAAAGAATAAAAGAATCACTTGAACTATAAAATGGTGTGCCTAGAATGATTGCTGGAAAATATAGTTGAAGTATTACAATAGTAGAAAAAATAAGGGAATAAAATACCTTAATGATGTTTTGTCTTTCCTCTTCAGTGAGGATCTGTGGGTCTAATGTTCCAGTTGGAATTTCTTCTTCTTACAAACTTCCTAATTATGCTTCCTCATTTTACTCATCTTGGGATCCCTCCTCACTTGACCTTGGTTATGTTCCTATTATTATTTTTGAATTTCTTCCCTCCTCATCATTAGGATAATCCACTAATGATATTACATGTACTTGCTCCTCTTCCTTTACTTCCTCTTTAAGGGATCCTTTAGGAGTTATAAGACCTGATGATGGTATTTCCTTCAGTTGTAGGAATTTGAAGGATGTAGGAAGGCCTCTAGTTTTCATTTGGTAAGTGACTATTTGGGAATATTAAGTGAATGGGGATGATGAAATAAATGAAGGAACCATAGTAGTACAGACTAAAACTATAGGTGGTGGTGAAGGAATGGAAAGTGGAACAATAGTGGTGGAGGGAAGAATGGATGGAAATGGACCTTATTGAGGTGCATGATGGGAAGGAGGAGGAGATGGGAGAGACGATAGGGAAGCTTATAGAAAATCTAGGAGAGATAACTTTGTAGGTGTTGTAAGTAGAGGGAGAGGTTTTAAAGAGAATGTGTTATTTTGTCTATCTTGATCAGGCATAGTCCTCTCAACTGTAGTGATTGTACCCAAAATAGCAGTATCAATTAGATGTGTCAAGGCCAAATGGGGATTAGGGAGACCTATGATAATTTAATTTTTTATTTAGAGGTTTTAATTCCTTTGAATCTTGGACTCTCCTTATTGTAGATTAATTTATTCTCTTTTAGGGGAAGGAGGCTGGTCTTGTCTTATTGGGTCTTATTATTGAGTTGGGTACCACTAATGACTCTAAGCTTGTTTTATATACTTTACCATATATTTTTCTTACTCTTTAGTAATTTATAGGTCATATTGAATGTCTTGGGAGACTATCATGGGCATTTGATTATCCCTCATATGGGTACATACCTCTGAGTCATTTGATGCATTCAAAAAAATAACATCATGATCATAATATTGGTGACTATATATACCTAAATTTTCCTTTAGGGTCCCATTACCTAGATTATACCACCTTTAAATTATAATGGGATATAATCTTCTCAACTTTATTGAAGTGTGACCTCACCACAAATTGGAGTTACTTGATGGTTAGATGGATTTTTTAATAATAGGCTTGAGATTTGAGGCCAAGTTCTTCAACTATATTTTTGTATAATTGGTGTTCCACCTCTTTCTCTTCAATCTTATCTAGAATGTGGTGTGGTAAAAATAGATGGGATGCCCTTGTTCCTAAAATTCAAATTATGGTATAATCTAGGTATTACTAGTAATCCCCTAATTTGACTATGCTTATTTTTAGATCCTTAGATATTCTAGGCATATGAGTGCCATGAATGGATTGGTAAACTAGGGATAAATTTCCTCATAATTACTTTTGATCTCATTATTGTATTTATAGATAAATATGAAATAATAATCCTCACATATTTTGTTATCAACATATTCTAATAATGGTTGCCATAATTCTCCATTGGATCTATGGACCATCCCAAGGACTTCATCCAATAGATATAACATCATATAAATTTTTTCATCATCTAGCAGTTATTCATGTTTTTACATTTGGTCCTTCAATCTAACACAAATTATCTCTCATAGGGACATAATTTTATAAAAAGTGAGGAGAATGTCTAGAAATGGGACCCATTCCACCCATACATAGATAATGCTAGAAAAACCATATAATATGTTAAAAAGGGCCATGGATATTATGATAATAGGCCTAAATTTGATGATATTTTTAGAAGAAATGGCCCCCTTGGGGTTCAATCTTTAGCCTTTCACCAACCACTATTTAAATTTATCATCAATAGTGTTGTGCTCAAGCCATAAATTGGTAAAAACTTGATTATAGCCCACCTCATATACTGAGATCATGAGGTACCTCTTGAATGACATTCTAAAGATATAGGAAATTACCTTTTTCCCTTTCTTAAGGTGTAAAAAATTTCTAAAACAAGTACCATTGAAAAAAAATCATGAAGCAAATCAATACAAGGCATTCCCCTTGTTTTGTTGTCAATTGATGAAAAATAGGTCATTAACATACTATTTTTTATTTTGACATAGTCAATATTATGAAGAGTATGGTGCTATAGACTCCACTTCATTCCATAGGTCTGAATAATATGGGAACTTAAAATCCAAGGTACTTTTATTGAATAGTGTGTCAGTATGCTTAGTGTGTCTAGCAATGGAATATGCAGAAGGGGATGGAACATGTGTTGGTTTTAGAGAAGTTATTTAAATGATATGAGATGTGTAATTATTTTTAAAATTTTGTAAATTCTCTTTAAAAATTCACTAAAAATACTAGGGCTTTTGGTCACTAGAGAGCTCAAAATTATAATGTCCACTCATAGATTAATGCTAAAGTCACTTGACTTAGCTTAAATTTTGCATATATTTGCCAAAATATATGCCTTGAATGGGTAATTAATTCAACCTCAATATGAATATGGTAATTAATGAAACTCTGAGTGAGAGCCTAAACTACATGATTCACCAAGTTATCCCACTCTTGATCACTTGCACATAATACATACAAATTCTAAATCAAATACTATTATCAACCAAATACTATGCCAATAAAATAAAATAATGAAAATATAAGGTACTTACATGTGGCTCTAATAGCCACCATATCTATAGGTGTTGGTCCCATGGGAGCACCATCACCTCCATCTCCTCCTACATTACCTTGTACTATAGGTATGACACCAGGCTGGGAAACTGTGACCAAGAATAATAATGGCTAATGGAGCCCTACCCACCATTACATATAACAATATGTACACCTTTCATCATACCCTATACCTATAAGAACCAAAATATATCTCTCATCACTAGGACATGGGGATAAATCCTTGGGTCTAGGTATGATTTTATCATTAGGCCTATGCCCACTCTACATTATATACTACCATGGGTAGGGTGTTAATGGAACACCCTAATCTAAACCAAATTATCAAAGTAAATGATCATAATAAAATAACTTGCATACCTTGGGAAATTATTTAACCAACCACATGCTAACTCAAATCCTCTACAACTCATGCCCATCCTTGGGCCACCTAGAAAATGTATTTTAGGGATGATAGATAAGCTGATCTATAGTTAATTTATCCAAAATGGTGTGGCAATCCATCATGGTGTGTAGTCTACCATGGGGGAGTACCCACCACTATAAATGTCTAAAAATAGTCCCATGTAGCTAGAACTCTTCCAAGGGGTCTAACTACCATAATATGGTCATAAGCCCACACTTATAATAAAGTGTTAGCTCTAATACCACCATTTTGTCTCTCCAATGCAAACGTATACAAATATCTATATAGGTGGATTAGTATGGTATGACCCCAAGAATATTATTTACCCTCATTCTCAATCTATCTGACTATATGATATATGCAATAAGAAATCACAACAATGCCACCCTCTAATGTTATGAACATAGGATAATAATACACAAATGAACTTTATCAGTCATGGAATGTCACCTCTAATAATGTTATCAAGATGTAACATGTTACTAAGATAAACATATGGTGTTTTTTACCCAATAAAATACCTATGGGACCACTAAATATAACCTTAGATACCATCTCCTACAACCTGTGTTTAATTTCCATTGATAGGTAATCATAAAATGTGATACCATCCTCCTTAATGTATTTATCATCTCCCCTATTAGGAGCTATAAGGTATAGTTATTTTGTTTCTACCTATTTTATAGTGCTATAAGGAGGCATACATCATTAGGGATATATCTTAACTAGGCCACATGCCCCAATCTAGCCTGATCTATCACAACTTGGTCATCCATATATAGTCCTAAATCCACCAACATGGAAAAATGCCTCCTATATACACATACTATTTTCAACTTTTATCAAATTATAATGCTTTACATCTTGTAATAACCCATTGAAACTCAATCTCTCTAAGTGCATCCCCTAAGGGGTGTATCGAGAAAGGGGTGGGCAGACCATTGGTGCTTCGCAAGATTATTGTCCCTTATTACCACATTATTACTTATCTAACCAGATCCTAAAAGAATTCCCTAAGATATTACTTATCCTTTACACACTTTTCCAATATTTCCCCAGTTTTTATCCTTACTTTCCTTACCTTAATCCCCTTTTGTCAGTCAGTTTTACTCGATCGACCCTGTACAGTTTTGGGTGATTTTCATTTAGGAACTAGTTTGGCTCTTGGTCAACCTAGCTCATAACCTAGTGAATAATTGTCTAAAATTGTGCTAGGTCAACCATATCAACCAAGATTTTTGGAAGGGTTTAGGGTTAAATCTACCTATATATAATATCATTTTGTCATTATTTCATATACAATCAAGAGTTATTATTCGTTTGCACTTATTTACAATTTATTCTTCCACCATTCTACTTGAGGATTCTTATATTAGGGTTTTTACTTGAAGAATCTAGTCTTGAAAATAAGTCTTGGATGATTTTACCTTTCTTAGTGATCCTTAAAAACCACAAAAACCTCTTGTGAAACCCCTTTGGCTAAGGGAGAGATTGAGTCTCAATGGATTCATAATTTAGGTAAGTATTCTCTAACTTTGCTCCTCTCTTTAGTAGATAGAAGTGGCATAAGTATTGGCTTCAAATAACATTACTCTATGTATTCCATGCATTAGCGTCTTACTCATACAATCTTAATTGAGATTATCCTATGCATGTTTTGATTGTTTACTAACCCCTCATACTGTGTCATAAGCTTTGGTGAGAACTAGATTAGATGTACTTTACTTATTATTTTAGTGAGACATCAAAACATAGGACTCCCTTAGGGTTATTGTGGGATTGTGCTTGATTGGAGGATTTGTAACCCTACCTAACACCATCTATTATGATAAGAGATCCCCTAATCAGGTTTAGTAGATCTTGATACTAGTCATATTCTTGCTTAATAAATGTGTCCTCAATCAGAAGTGTATGGTATGATCTATCTTCTTTGAGTTAGGATTGATTTATAGACATGATGAATTTTTGATTTCATACATTATGGTGAACCCAAAGTGAACCTAACCCTTTTAAGTTTTTTTTCACTTATTTCATTATTTTATTATCATATATTTGTGATACTAGGTCGACTATATCGACATAGTTCTAACATTTATGTATAGGTTTAACATACGATCACATTAATATGACTATATTCTATCTATACAAGATTTTTACTAGGTTTAGGATACTAGGTCAACCTAGTCAACCCTGTACATTTTTAGGCATCTAGTTTAGTATACTAGGTTGACCTAGTCAACCCTGTACATTTTCAAGTTTTCAATAAATAAGATTTGCAAAGCTAGATCGACCTAGTCGACATAGTTGAAGAATTTACAAGTACAAATCAAGGTTATTCAACAATAATACCATCTTTATTTTCATCCTCCAACCCACCAACATTAGTTTCTATCCTTTTTTATCCTTTTTAGAATTTTTTATAGTTATGTTTTTCATAGTTTACAGTCTTTAAAATTGCCCATGTATAGTCAACTAGGTCAACCCTATCGATGTAGTTCTATATTTTGTGTTCTATCTAGAAATCTATGTCAACTCTATTGATGTAGTTCATTTTCAGACCTTTGATTTCATAGTACAAAGGTGACAATATCAACCTTATTCTATATTCTCTGCATACACTATTGACTAAATCGACAATATACTAGTTTTAAAGTGGGAATTAACCCTTATATACTAGTAATTAGCTCACACTTTCATTTTTTTTATTACATGCTTATAATAGATCACATAGTCTAATTATGTGGTTTTAATGTACCATTTAATTTTAATATTTTCTCTTTTATGTACACACTACCAAATCACAAAATCTTAAAAAGCATTTTAACAATTATCTACCCAAGGCCTTCCTACTTGGATTTCATCACCAAGGGGGGAGTTGACTTAGTTTTCTAGCCAAGTATAAACATGTGGTTAATGGTATATATTAGATAGGAACTTGAAAACCTTATCATTTTAGTGTGTGAAATGAAGGGGTAGGCCTTAATGCCAAGCCAATGCCATTTCCAATATAGATCCCTTTCAGCCCAAACATCCTAAAACCATCCTTAGATTGCTTTCTAGTTCCTTGATTATAACCAAATTCCTATCCCATTTAAAATTATACTCTAATAATTTAACAACATTTAGGTTTACTGCTTAGATTTTAATTTCTAAGTTGATTTCTTGCTCTTTGCTCAATTATATGTTATATTGTAAAAATTTGCATTAGCTAATGTTGGTACAAGGTTTTATGTTGTGTGACTCAATTAGATCAAGTTCATTGACCAAATTTATTGTATGTTTCCTTTCATTTATTTCTTTCCTAAAGTACTTGAAAAAGTATTCATGTTTTACTACACAGGCATTTTTATAGACACAGTCTCTTATAGACTATCTATTTTCTGCCTACTTACTCTATTAGGTTGACCCTATCTACTTTGTACAATTTATAGCCCATGTTTTATGTAATAGGTCAACCCTATCAAATCTATATAGTTTTTAGACCTCTTTACTAGGTTGACCTAATTGACTTTGTATATTTTTCTATTTTCTTTATTTACCGATATAGTTCTCTGTTTCTCTTTCTTAACATTTTGTTCATTTCTCTCAAGTCATCATGAAGTCTACTAATAAAAATCTTCTTGCATAGTTTGAATCCATTTAGATAATATATGGGATGTTCATTTCCCTCCCTCTTTTCCTTCCAAGATCACCATCACTCTTGGTGTACCTCTTCCCCTCCTTCATCTATCACTTGAAACATGGTGCAAATGACATCTCAAGATGAAGTTGATGGGTTTGATCCTTTCTATACTTACCAAGATACTTCTCATCCTCAAAACCTTCAAACTAATGTGGGAATAATTGAAATAATTTTAATCAATAATCCCACTAATAATCCATCTTATAATAACCCTCCCCCCAATACCAATTTGAAGAATCCTCCTACCAACACCAACCCACCTCCTAATATAACTCAACTTCTTGTCCAAGTTATCTAGTAAATGAACACAGTGAAAAACTCTAACACCAATCAAATGATGAAACTTCAAAATCATTTGATTAATATGGATAATCAACCAACTATTTATCCTCAAGCTAATCCCAATTAAATTCTTCCACCTCTTAGAGATGCCTTAGGTAATGCTATTCCTAAACCCGTAATGAATAACAAGATTCTTCAAACCATTTGAAATGAGGCTTTAGCTCCCTTCATTGTATCCATTGATATTGGTAACATATATCCATCTATCAAGTATGATTGGACCAAATACCCTACTCATTTCTCAAAACCTTTGGTAATCTTTACAAAGAATGGATCCAAACTAATACCTTTCCCATAATTAAACTCTTAGTCAAAATATTCACTAGAAATGTATTAGAATGGTACAACCAATTACCGCAACATTCTATTTGGAAACTTGAATATTTATTATATCATTTATTTAAAGAGTTTCAAAATAATGATCTTCCCAAAAATTGTCTTAGCCACTTCATCAATGCTAAGCAATCTCCCACTGAATTAGCTCATGACTTTATCAAATGATGGAAATCATTGGCACATAAAGCTGACCATAACATGACTAATGATAAATTATTCAAGTTATTTATTATTGATTTTACTCCTCTTCAATATAAGGTTTGAACCTTTGTTCCCCAAACACTTAATGTATCTCTTGACCAAGTTAAAAATCAAGACTTTATCATGAAGAAATTATAACATAATCCTAAAATTCTAAAAAGATATTTCCAAACATCTACCAATGCTATAACTAGTAATACCCTACAACCCAAACCCAAAATTACCAAAGTTGACATCCCTTCATCTTCACACACACCACTTTCTATACAACAAATGAAACAACTTTTACCCCCTCTATACCTTTCACCTATCCTAACAATCCTCATAAATGGTATGACCCTAATTAATTTTGTTGGTTCCATGCCAACATTGGTAATTTCCATGAATATTGTATAGGACTCACTAAATTTACTATATCCTATATTCTTGGTGATTCATTTAATCATGAATCCATGATCAACCTTCATCATTAAGAATACACCACTGCTTCTCAAAAATGATAAGTTTCCAAAGCTTCTACCTTAAATAACCAAAATTATTTTTATACAACTAATAATCAACCCAATAATAAGGATGTTTATGCCATTAATGCCAATTATGACCATTATTAAAATAATTATCAATATTTCAACAATTCTAAGGTCAATTATCATCCCAAGTTGGCTCATAAAGATCCGGTTACCAAACCTAAAAAGCCATCTTTAGAAGAAAAGCTTCTCAAGGATACTACCACTACTAATCTAGCTTTGAAAGCCCATGAGGTACCACTTCCTCCTTTTGAACCTCCAACCACATATATTCCTTCAAAAGATACTTTAACTCCTAAACCTCATGCTAGTTATTCTTCTAAATCTCATTGAAACTTTCTTGAATAACTTAACTCTATGCCTTATAAGATTCCACTTATGAAATTGGTTTGTACTTCCACATATCATAATTTACTTATGTAAAAACTCTAATAAATTAAAGATCCATCCTATGTATATGAATAACCACCTTTTATTAAACCTCAACCTACAAATGTAAATACCATTGAAACCATGTGTGCTTCTTCCAAGCCTTCTATTGAATTTCTTGAAGAGGAAACGATCAATGATGAAATTATTTTTCATGCTAATGATCCACCATTTTTTATTAAAATAGACATTAATAATACCCTTATTTGTAAATTTCTAGTTGATGAAGGCTTTGGTATTAATGTGACATCTTTTTGGATTATCTAACAACTTTGTTATAATAAGGATCATCTCAAACAAACCCATCTTACCTATCATGGTTTTGATAAGACTAATAAAAAACCACTTCATTACATTTGGATTCCATTAACCATTGGACCAAATACCATTGAACTAAACTTATGGTCCTTAACTTACCCTTATCTTATAATATACTCCTTGGTCATCCATGGACCCATCAAATGAAGGCCATTACTTCTTTTAGTAGCCAATGTATTAAATTCTTACATAATGGCAAATAATATAAGCATGAGGTTGATACCAACCCATGGAGTATTCAAATTCATAATTCAAAATCTCAATATCATATTCCTAACATTCCTAATATCAATATTTCTCCTTTACTCAAGTTTATCAATGTCAATCCTAATTTACAAGTTACTCTTGAAGATTTTGATGATGATGAACCTAATAATTTGCAACATGCTTACAATACTACCAAGTTACCTCAACATATTTTTCAATGGCTTCCTCCCTCTTTATTACCTTAGGACCATACTATTCTTATTATTAATGATATTACTGACTTTCCCCCTTTGTATAATTCTTAGGAGCCTTCTTTACCTAAAGATGCCTTCACTTGCAATGATTGTGGAGTGGCCAAATTATTTCAATATCCTCTCATCATGTATCCATGTACATTCAATAATATGGGGATTTCACCTTTTGAAAGTCCCCTTGATGCTCAAGCATGTATAATTTATCCAACATATGATGATAAATACATAATGGTCTAAGATCAATCTCAAGGCTTAGATGGTCATCATTATAAAAAAACCTTAGCTTAAATCCATGAATTTAATTGGTATGTCCATACCATTTATATGACTATTGATTTTGATCCTGAAGGTTATTTGCCTCCTATCAATTCTCCACTTTTTGATATTCCTTGGGTAGTAGAGAAAATTATGCCTTCTAAACTTTCAAAAAAATTTGCATCTCCTTTACCACCTATAGATCCAATCATTGCATCTGATGCTTCCCTTATAACTAAAACCAATAACACTCCAATCCCTTATGATCCATCTCCCTCTCCTACTCCCAAGATTACACTCAATGAAAAGGCAACTGATGTCTATTAGATACATTCTGAGTATGATTGCCATGGTAATCAAATTATAGATCTCAAAGTAGATGTTGAGTATTATGGTCCTCTTTCCACCTTGCCTAGTGATGAAGCTATTCTTGAAATACTTCATGTTTGAGAACCTCAACTTCCTCATCAGGATCATAAACGTGGAAATTTTAAAGCTAAAATCCCTTATTTTAAAAAATTCATAGGCTATCATTGATACCAAAATTAATATATCTTCCTTACCTAATGAACCATATCACTTCTAAGATAGTAATGCCATGCTTATTGAAGAAACCACTCACATTGAATATGGTACTCCATCCTATCCTCAACCAATCATAGTTTCTCATGAACTCTCACCTACCAAACATGATAATTTTATCTTATTCTTTAATAAATATCATGAGATCTTCACTTGGTCCAATGAAGACATGCCTAGTATTAACCCTAACATTGTAGTGCATAACATCATCACTTATCTTGATGTTAAGCCTATACATAAAAAATAATGGAAATTTTCATCCAAGGTTTCCACCTTATGTCATAAGGAAATCATTAAATTAATTGATGCTAAATTTATCAAACTAATAGACTATTCTTAATGGGTTTCTAACATTGATCCCATCTAGAAAAAGGTTACTATGGTCATTTAAATTTATATTGATTTTCATGATCTTAACCTCTCTTGTCCCATGGACAAATTCCCTTTACCTTCAATAGATGCCATCATTGATTCCACAATTGGTTATAAAATTTTATGTCTTATGGATGGCTTCTCAGGCTACAATTAGATTCACATTTCCCCCAAAGTCCAACATAAGACCACTTTCACCATAGAATGGGGCACCTATTTCTATGTCAAAATGCCCTTTGGCCTCAAAAATGTTGGAGCCACTTACCAATGAGAAATGACTCATATCTTTCATGATCTTATCCATAAAATTATTGAAACTTATGTCGATGATCTCATTACTATATTCAAAATTCATAAAAATCATCACTCAGATCTTGCTATCATCTTTGATCATCTTATTAAATATTGAGTTAGAATAAATCCTTATAAATATTTCTTTGATGTCACATCTAGAAAATTGTTAGGATTCCTAGTCTCTCTCCATGGCATTGATGTTGACCCAACCAAGATTAGTGCTATCTTTCACATGCTCATTCCTCATTCCATTCTCAATATTCGTACATGCTTAGGTGAACTTGGGGTAATTAAATGATTCATCCCTAAAATGGCTTATCATATCCATTCTATCAATTCTCTTCATAAAAAAGGTAATGTCTTAGAATGGATGAACCCTCATCAAAAAGCTTTTGATAACATGAAAGAATCATTGATTCACCCACCTATGCTTTGACCTCCTTCTAATGATTGACCTTTGATCCTATATACTTATTCCACATCTATATTATTTGGTGCAATGCTTGACAAATAAGACAATAATGGAAGAGAGTATGACATTTATTATATTAGCCAAGGCCTCATAGATTATGAGAAAGATTATACCAAAGTTGAATGTGATTACCTCATCATATATTTTTTAGCTAAAAAGCTGACACTACATGCTATATTATATCACTTATGCCATTATTCATTAAGACCCCCATCATAATTTTTTATCCAAAGCCTTTTTTCTTGGAGATAGAATTAGCAAATGGATGGTCTTCCTTATGGAATTTGATCTCCACATCATAACTCAAAAGCTATCAAAGGACAAGTCATAGCTAATCAACTTAACCATAAATCTTGTGCTAGATACCAATCACCTTCAAGATAGTCTTTCATATGACAATATTCTCTATATTAAAGGCTTCAATCAAGTTATTTCACTCAAAGATTACTTTCATAACTTTACCACTAATTTTGAAGCCAATAATTTAGACAAATCCACTATTTCCCTCGATATTAGTAAACCAAAAGTAGTTATTAAAGAGATTCCTAATAATTAATGTTGACTTACATGAGAATAATTAACTTTGATGGTGATAAATAACTTCAAGGAGCTAGAATAGGTTGCATTCTTACAAGTACTCTTGGAAAAATCATACCTTTAGCCTTTCACTTCACCATTAATGTCACCAATAATATGGCCAAATAAAAATATCTAATCTTAGGTATGAGGGCTGCCCTTGATTTAGACATTCAATATCTACATGCCTTAGGTGACTCTTAGCTTATTTTTCACCAAGTAAATGGTGATTACCTATGTAAAAGTGAAAATATCATTACTTTTCATCAAATTAAAACCACTCTTGGAAAGGATTTCATCTCTTTTACCATTGACCCTATCCCTAGAGATCAAAATTTCATTGCTAATTCCTTGGTTTCTTCAACTTCTCTCTTTCATCCACACTAATTTATTTTTGATCCCACTTTTCTTATAAAAATAAGAAAATCTTTGTCTTCAACTCGACCACCAGATTCACTTATCTACCACATTGAGTTTTTTAGCATTTAACAAAGCTCATGGTATAAATACATCATTAAATTTTTGGAACATCAAACTTATCATCCTAACCTAGACTCTCATGAAAAGATATGCATTTGTAAACAAGCTTTTAAGTATGTATTTTGACATAACATCCTTTATTATTGCAATGATGAAGGTACCTTACTCTGTTGTGTTATGTAAGATGAGGTCCCTCCTCTTATTGAACAAGCACATGGGGGAATTTGTAGTGGCCACTATAGTGGACATGTTACAGCCTACAAATGCCTACATATGGGTTATTTTTGGCCTTCTCTTGAAAAGGATGCAATTGAATTTGAAAAAAAGTTTACTCCTTGCCAACTTCATGATGATCTATTTCATTCACCTATAACCAAGCTTCAAACTATCAAATCTCCTTGGCCATTCTCTATGTGGGGATTAGATCTCATCGGTAAATTACCTCTCTCCCATGATGGGCATGTTTTTATCATCACTACTACCGATTATTTTACCAAATGGGTTAAAGCCATACCCCTTGTTAATGTCACTAGTAAAACCATTACCAAATTTATTCTTGATCAAATAATTTTCCTCTTTGTTGTTTCCCATACTATCATTTTAGACAATGGTGGTAATTTTAAAAATAAAGATGTTAAACAACTTTGTGCTAAATTCAAGATCAATCACACATTTTACACCTTATCATCCATAATGTAATGGTCAAGCTGAGGCCATTAATAAAATTCTAAAAATAAATCTATAGAAGATAATTCATGAAACCTACATGGATTAGCATAGTCACCTCTATCTTACTCTTTGGGCCTATAGACTAGCATACATATTGTCACAGGGGCAACACTGTTCTTTCTAGTCTATGGTTCTGAATTAGTCCTTCCTTTAGAAATTAAACTTCCCTCTCTTCACATATCTCTTCATGTTATCATTCTTGATGAAGAATTATGTAATGCTTGATTTCATGTTATTGATATTCGTAATAAAACCTGTCTTTTTGCTTTGAAACATAATCATCAATACAAGTCTTGTATTTCCAAACAACATAATAAACATGTTAAAGTTTGCACATTTAACATTGGTGATCTTGTCCTTAAATTAGATTACACCCATGATAGAGAAACTAAATATGCCCAAAAATGGTGGGCCCCTATTTAGCCAAAGATATTCTTGGTTTAAGTACCTACCATGTTCAAACCAATGAAGGCCATGTTTTCAAATGGCCCACCAATGCACAATTACTTAAAAAGTAATTTACTTAAACATTTCCTTATTTTCATGATTTATATCCACATATATCTAAAAATTTTTGTAGGTTACTTACACAGATCTCTCCCTTTGTAGAATTTCTCTCCTTTTACAAACCTTTAGTCCTTTTTATTTAGTCTTTTAGTTTCCCTTTTCTCTCATGAGTTGCATTGTAAAACTATAGATAGGATGCGGTCTTCCTCATGACATACCATAGTATTCTTTATTTTCATACTCTTTTTTTACACACTTTTTAGGAGTCCCTTGGATTTATATTTTGTGAGTTGCATTTTAAGACCATGGATAGGACTTGGCCTTCTTCACAAAATACCATATTTCTTATCCCATTTATTTTTCACATGCTTTTTGGTACCCTCATGGGTTTCTCTTTTATGAGTTGTAGTGTAAGACCATGATAGGACCTAGCCTTCCTAATAAAATTACCATCCTAACATTCCTTTTCTAGAATGTGTTTTGAAATAGTTACAATTTTTTGATCCTTGTTCTCAACTTTAGCTTTTGCTTCTTTTGATAGATGGAATTTTCACAACAATATATATTAGAATGTTTTCCTCCATTTCCCTTATTCTTATGATATGGAATCACACTTTACTATCATTGTATCTTTTTTTAACCCTTTGTCACATTTTTTCATGATTTTAAGTAATTAAAATTGTTCCATGTGTCATTCTTATTTATTTCCTTTCCTTTCACTCCACATTGGAATAAAACAAGGTCAAAGTCAAGATAACACTTTTATTTTACCTAGATTTATGATACTCTTGGACCCCATACTATTTGAAGTTCTCTCTCTTAAATAGCAAGCCCAAGTATTAAAATGAAAGTTATCTTTAGTACTGATGTTTGGTTTTCCAAATCCTTATAGACGAGAAATAGAAAAAGCTATCAAGAAATTTAAAAGCCAAATCATTTAAAATAAAAGGTAATGATATACAAAAGGCAACATACAAATCTTAAAAGTCAATATCACACTAAAAGACATGATTACAAGCACATCTATTATCTCTAATTGAAGCTTAAACTCCATAATTAACCTCATATAGAGCTGAGGTACATTGGGGTGTGATAGGATAGTAAATTGGAATAGGATAATTCAATAAGATCTATGGTGCTACCTACTTTCTAACATAATTACTCAATATTTGAAGAGACTAATGACTCTATAAGGGGTCCTAAAGAGCATGGATCATGTTGTGGGAAGGTAGGTACATTTTACTTTTCATGTATATAGACCTCATGGGATGATCTATATACTTCATTTGTTGACCTAAAAATTGTGTGGCTAAGAGATGTTATTCAGAGTCTTTAAGGTTGAAAGTACTCTTGTTTTGATAAACCTAATTTATGTCTCTTGAATTTGATAAAGAGTTCTTCTACCTTGGTTCTTCCTTAATTTTCCCCTCCACCATTTTATTTCCCCCCTTGTTAGACAAATTGTGATTCTAAATCTATTTTCCTTCTTCTATGCTTCCTTTTTTATTTAGCTCTTACAAACATGCTAGCAGTACTTTGTTTCAATTTTATCTATCCTTATATCAAAACAATATGTTTGAGTAACTCTAGATTAATTTCTTTTCACCATAAAATTACATTCCTTGTTTTTATCTCTCTTTTACCATTTGTCATTATTGTAATACCCTTCTAGTATGGGCACCTAAGTCCATACCTTTTTACAATATTGAGTGAGATAAGGATTGTTACTACTCACTCATCAATGTTGTTTTACCATTTTGTTTTTGCTTTTACATTTGATGTTTGATTACCATCCTTTTTAACATGTATCCTTGGTTTGACTTGGTCAGTTTAACTTTCTTACTTAAGGTTTACTTTTTGGAGTTTTTTGGTCTTTAGTAGCCTTGGATTTTCAGCTACCTAATTTAATATTGTTTTTGACTTGGTCATTTGGTCTAACATAGAACTTATCACCCTAGCTTGCCAAATTCCCAAGTACATCCCATCCACATAACACCAATTATCTTAGATTTTCTACATTTTTTTATTTTTGCTCTTTATTTTTGTATTCTTGGGTTTGTCGAAAGTAGTTTCTATACCCTACACAATCAAAACAAATAACACAATAAAAAATCATCCAATGATAAAGGTAATTCAAGGTATGCATCACATTTACTTTTTAGTTATTTCACTTTCTATCATTCACTTTTGATTATTTTATGCTTTAAAATACTATAGTTTTTTTTAACATCAACATTTTGTGATCTTATGTTCTTTTTCGAAGCACCATCCCCTGTTGCACCTTAGTGACACATGATGACCTTTAAGTGGGGCATATGTATAAACAAAATATTTTCAAATTTTTATCAAATACTAGTGTTTTATATTTTTATCGGCACCCATCGAGACTCAATCTATATAAGAGCATGCCCTAAAGGGTTTACCAAGAAAGGGGTGGGCAGACCATTAGTGATTTGTATGATTGTTTCCCTTTATTGTCACATTATTACCAATCTAACCAACTCCTAAAACCATTCCCTAAGCTATTAATCCTCCTTTGCACACTCCTCTAGTATTTTCCCAATTTCCATCCTTATTTTCCTCACCTTAATCCCCTTTTTTAGTCAGTTGTACTAGGTTAACTATGTTGATCTTACATAGTTTTGGGTGATTTTCACTTAGGAATTAGTTTGGCTCTTAGTCGACCTAGCTCATGACCTAGTGAATAATATTCTAAAATTATGCTAGGTTGACTAGTTTGACCCTATCAGCCAATATTTTTGGAAGGGTTTAGGGTCAAATCCACCTATATATACAATCTAATTTCATAATTATTGCATATGAAATCAATAATATTATTTGTTTGTGCTTATTTACAATCTACTCTTCCACCATTCTACTCGAGGAGTCTTAATTTAGGGTTTCTACTTGGAGAATATAGTATTTTGGATAAGTGTTGAATGATTTGGCCTTTTAAGTGATCTTTACAAACCATAATAACCTCTTATAAATCCCCTTTGGCCAAGGTAGAGATTGAGTCTCAATAGGTTCATCATTTAGGTAAGTATTCTCAAACTTTGCTCCTTTCTTTAGTAGATAGAAGTATCATAAGTATTGGCTTCGAGTAACATTAATCTCTTTATTCCATGTATTAGGGTCTTATTCATAAATAACTCAATTGAGATTATACTATGCATATTTTTATTGTTTAATAACCCCTCATATTATGCCACAAGATTTGGTGAGCACTAGATTAGATTTAATTTACTTGTTATTAGTTTAGTGAGATATTAAAACACAAGAATCTATTAGGGTTATTACTTGATTATGATTGATTGGAGGCTTTTTAATCCTCCCTAGCATTGTGTATTATGATAACATATCCCCTAATTGGGTCTTGCATATCCTCATATTGGTCATGTTATCACTTAACAAATGTGTCCACAATCAGAAGTGTATGGTATGATCTATCTTCTTCAAGTTAAGATTGATTTATAGACATGATGAATTTTTGATTTCATATGCTTCCCATGCTAAAACTATAAGGTATTTACATATTTATGTAAAACTAAAATAAAAAATAGTCATTATTCAGGGCACTCTATAAATCAAATATAAAATATATAGTTAAAACCCACAAAAATTAGTAAGACAACAGTGTTAGATGCTAAAATCTATGATAAATAGAAATATCATATAATTACATCCAAAAATTAGACATTAGCATCGACAACTAGATGCAACTATCCCAAGCTTTGATAGAAGTTTCTGTTGACACTTACAAACAAAAAAGTTACCAAAAAGGGACAAATTTCAAAAATATGACTTTACAATGTAATTCACACCTAAACCTACTTACCATATCCTCAAAGTCATGAATGATTAAGGATATCTAAAACACCTCAAAATTATAGTGGTCATGGGACTCTACCATGTGGCATTATATTTATCTACTCAGCTTAAAATTGTAAAAGGATCAAAGTACAAATGAATTAAAATTTCTAATCAAAATTCCTCATATACAAATTTTATAAGAATTTCAAACATACATATCTTGAGTACTGAATGTCCAAATTTAAAACCATGAGTTGAATTGAGATCCAAGAAATGAGAACTTTCACATTATACAAATTTAGAAAGCTTACAATAAATACCAAAAAATACCCAAACTATTTCTTACACATATATACTATTCAAAATCATAGGTGGTACCAACACAACATTACATTATTTAGTACTCACATTACCAGGTTAAAATTGGTTACTATACACTCATAAACATTATAATGTTACTTATTCTTTTTTTGATGAGGTGACTATCAGAGTCTATTTCCCCTCCTCTAAAAAAGGGGCATATCAATGGGGGAATGTCATAGAGATATGGATTCCTCATATTCATAGTTTCATATTTATTGGGGGAATGTTATGGGAACATGTCCTCCACATTTATTTAGTATTCAACATATCTAGATAATAGTGGGGGCATGTTTTGGAAACATGGCCTCCACATTGCTACATAGTTCTAAAATTATCCAAATTATAGCGGGGGAATGTTATGAAAACATGTCCTCCACATTTATAGCATGTTAAAAATCACTATATCTCCTTCATAGCTTATGTTTCAGATGTGTGTGTGTGTGTGTGTGTGTGTGTGTGTGTGTGTGTGTGTGTGTGTGTGTGTGTGTGTGTGTGTGTGTGTGTGTGTGTGTGTGTGTGTGTGTGTGTGTGTGTGTGTGTGTGTGTGTGTGCGTGCGTGCGTGCGTGCATGCGTGTGTGTGTGTGAACATTATATACATTGGTATTACCATTATACATAGATTGCACAATAAGTGGTACTTTTGAAAAGAAGCCAAAATTCATAACACACATAGACTATTGTATTCACTCTAGATTTATGTTTAACCCTAAAAATATAGATTAGGAAATCTAGGGTTAAATGGAATAGAGACAACCTAGCATACAAGGGTGATAAACTATTTCTATAGCAAGCCAATTAAATGATAAAATCAGATAAAATAGTAAGTATAACTATTCTAGATATGGTATTGACAAAGAAACAATGCACTTAGTTGTTTATGATGTAAATACAATCAAGAATCTAGAACAAGAAAAAATCAAACTAGAAGAAGATTTTAGAATAGTCACCAAATTCTGGATTGAGTGCCTCTAGAGCTATAAACACTAGCATTAGCCTTAAACATTAGCATCAACACTACTATCTAAAATAAGACATGTGTCCTATAAAGAGTACCTACTAAAAAAAATGTGACCCCCTAGATGCTTTTATGTTTATCTTGACCTTCACTTTGGTTCATTCAAATATGGGTCATAGACTATTGCTCCTCATGAAATTACAAAACCCTAGTTATTCATCTTAATAGTGACCTTAGGAAAAATGGGTTAGTGTGCACATGGTATGGAGATGGCCCCAAAGACCCATATGTTAATGAGCATTGCCTATATATTTAATAATTTAAAGATTGTCTTAGACTAATGCAGTTCTCCCCTATGTGTTGGCTTGTGTTTGAATCATGAAATATGTGGAAAGCAAATACAATAGTGACATAGATTTTAACTTGGAAAAATGGGATCTTAGGCTTCTCCTTCATTACTTCATATTGTATATGTGTATTCCTTTTGATTGATATGGAAATAAGAATAAATAGGGAAGCTTTACTCAATTGAATTCTCTTTAAATGTTTTTTGGTATGAATGTTATATGAGGAATGAATGAGGAGTGATTATGAATATATACTATTCCTATTAAGAAATATCTTGCATTAAATCAATTAGGCTGATTATTAGGATACGTTTCATTTTAAAATTAGATGGATTTAAGGAACTAGACACTTACATCAAAGTAGGAAACCTAAATTGATGTAAGTGTCTATCTAAGACACTAGTGTCAAGGGAATAGGAAAGTAGATACATGCTTAGAACTTATAGGGGCATAATATAAGCATGTTTTAAGCATTCTATGCAAGATAGAAGGCATGGGTCATCAACATAAGACTAGTTAGACTAAGATATAGTCTAAGGGGTACACGATAAAGTATATGTGAGGCTTTTAAAAGTAGGAAAGGTCTAAAACTAAGAAGAAAATCCAAGGTCTGAGTTTTCCAAGTGTACAAGATTGAGGTGTTATATAATCCATAAAATATCATCTACACTTATCCCCTTAATCTAATAATGAAATTATAGGTTTAAAGGAGAATAAATGCATACTTGAGTGTGTATAACACACCTTGCCTTTGCATGAGTCAAAATTGAGTGCTTTGCTAGTGACTAACCTATAACCAAGAGAATTTTATAGTACATAATTAGTGCATATAATATAAAATTTAAAGTATTGAAAAAATTTAAATTAAAATATCAAGGCTTAGGATTACACTTGTGTATCTATACAACTACCTTGCCTCTTGTAAACTTGATTTGAAAATATGTATCATTGTAAATCTCTAAAACTAAGATTAGTACACACACACACACACACACACACACACACACACACACACACACACACACACACACACACACACACACACACACACACACACACACACACACACACATATGGAAAGTGTATATATCTAAGGATATGGAGAGATATTGGAAGGCACATGCCCCCAACTTTGGATAAAATGTGAGTTTCCACCTGAAATTTGAGATTAGCTCAATCATGCAACCCAATCATACTTATAACTTAGTGAGCATGATTGAACAAAGTCAACTCATACTATCAAACTAGTGAGGTTAGATTATATGATCAAGAACAACCTAAAAACTTAGAATTGAGTGATCTAACCTTAACCATACCAAAATCAAACCAACTATTATAGTAGATTGGTTCAATATAGTCTCTAAAATTCCATCCTAGATGATGATGATGATGATGATGATGATGATGATGATGATGATGATGATACATAGAAGAGTGTTATGAAATTTGAAACTAATTTATATTTTTCAATATTAGCCACATGTTGCATAACATATGAAACTTAGATATGTCTCATGTTGAAACTATATATAATAATAGTACTAATGTATATAATGTTTCCACAACTATGAATCTGAATTGTATAACTATGTGCTTTGGCTAATTCAAAAACTGTGTGTGGATAATATGCTTCAAAATCATGCCCCTACTATATATGGAGAAATATGAAAATTAAATAAGTGCTAATGTGGAGGACATGTTTCCAAAACATACCCCCATTGAATCTAGGTATGACAAATATTGAATACATGTTGAGAACATGATTCCAAAGCATGTCCCCACTAAATCTAAAAATTGTGCCAAATGTGAATAAGTGTGGAAAACATGCTTCTAAAGCATGCCCCCATTAAATATAAAAACTATGATAAATGTGAATAACATGCCTTTATGACATGTCCCCCCTTTGAGGTGAGGGAATAATATAAACTAGTATTTACCTCACCTCAAAAGGATAACTATATAATTTATGAATGGAACCATGTAGCATATAGAAGAATATGTCTAGGTAAATGTAGAATTGAAGCACATAAAATACTGCTATCACATTAATGCCTAAGATAAATGATAAATATCATGGTGACATATAGATAGTAATAGTACAAGCTCAACAATAAAACAATCATATACTCAAGAGCACTCAAAATCAAGTCAACATATAATGGTCCTAGGAGATTGCAAATAAGGTGCATGTTCAAATGCCACATAATTTAAGGGATATGACTTATTTAAATGTATAAAAAAGTAATAATGGCATATTCAAATGTCCATTAAAAAAATAATGACATATTCAAATGTCAAATAAATCACACATATGCATGGGAGATACAAATATAGGAACACATTCAAATGATCAAAAAAGAAAGATAATAAAAAAGCAAGACACTCAAAGAAGTGCATAAAGAAAAACATAAGAAATAATCATAATCATATCATATTAATCCATGGATAAAATGTCTTAGCAAAAAATGTTAAGTACATAACATATCAAGTACCCTGTGAAATATGTAATCATTAATAAAGGCATGTGTAAGTACATAAGAACTCAAACATGATAATGAAGATACCATTGATTGATATAACCTATATATATCAAGATCAAAGAATATGATGCCTTTAATGTGCACATGACATGAGTAGAGGGAAGGCCCAACATCTGAAATAGGAATTGATCATATATTTTGTTGTGGCCAACACACCCCCTTTTCATAAGAAATGGGGACTTCTCTTTTAAAAAAATCATAACTAGAGTTCCCAAACCCATTCTTGAATTTTATTTAGATCCACTTGCACTAATTTTTTTAGATCTTAGGTCACCATGTTTCTTCTTTCCCCCAAGAAAATGATGTGGATAATGACCAATTGATCTGACTAGTAGACATCATTGGTTTATACAAGAGATTAAGGAAGATCTCATCTATATTCCATAATTAGGGTAGGCCCTCTTGCTTTGAATTTTTAACATGTTGACTTTGTAGTTTTACCCTTACTTAGATGTTCCCTGAGTCTTAGACTTGTTCCTGATGTATTGGATCTTAGAGTCTTATGTGGTGTTATAAAGCCTACATGGCATCTAGGTGAGCAATTAATTGATAATTATTCCTTTCTATTTCACTTAATTTTATATGTTTTCCACATGATCTTCCATGATTCAAAGTCTTAACACTACATAGCTTCAAGATATTTGGTTGAGAGGTAGTTATAGGTTTCACAATAAGAAAATACCATATGGCTTGTTTTGGACATATCAGTTTCCTAGTTTGATAGATATGTCAAGTCCTATGACATCCCAATGAAATCATTAAGTGTCATGAGGTTTATTGTTAGATGCATCAATCTCCTAGACATAAAAGGGATGTCAAACCCTAAGAGATCATGATGTAATTAAGAAGCACCATACAACCCTAGGTTAGACACCATTGATACTCTAGCCAGTTACCCCCATGCCAAAAGTAGAATGGTTAGTCTCTCTAACCTAATAGAGATGTCAAATCTTAAGAGATATTATCCCAAATATTGAATGAAACATAAAATAGTGATAGAGTGGTTACTCTCCTAGTCCTAATAGAGATGTTAGAACTTGGAATATCCTAACTGAATCAAGAGGTACTACATGCCTTAAAGGTTAGTAGTGATTGAATCTAACCAATAAAGCTCTTATCATTGTCAGACTTATCAATCTCTAAATTTGATAGGGATTTAAAAACTTGGGAAATCCAAATGTAATGAGGGATTACCACACATATTATAGTCAAAAGAGTCAATCTCACAATTTGATAGAGATGTTAGAATCTAGGAGAGCCTCACATATCAAAGCGTGACACATGGCATAACTTAATAATGTATCAAGTGGACTTATAAAGGACTCAAGAAGGATAGAACAAAGAACAAGTGGAATCACAAGGGGATAATTAGAGGATGTCATGTATCCCTAGTTGACATCTCATCTTCCCCCTAAGGATATAGTAATGAACTATTTAGTTGTGCTTAGGTCTCGATCGTTAACATGAAGACCAATCAAGAGGTGATAAATGGTATGAACTCAAAAATATTGGGAGGATTTAAGGATGAGGTGGCCATGTATCCACCCCACTCTCAATATTGATGAAGTAGGGAGCTAGAGCCTAATTGGAGAAGTTATAAATGTCATGTCACCTTTACTAGATCTGGTAAGCAATGTGTAATCATATACTCCAAATTTAACTTTGGATTAAGAAATCAAGTCAAAGATTTAGTCACCCACTCAAATTTGAATACATGATAAATAAGCCACCAAACACCATTAATGCAAGGGTAATGAGTTTGGATTTATATAAGTGTTCCAAATAAATCTCATTAGCCATTATATCTTTGATCTCCCAAATTTAAACTCCTTACTTTCTGTTCCCACCTATTGCTTTCATCACCTTCTCTTTGGACCATGGATTTTTATCTAAATTTCATCTCATTGTAATTTATACTTCATCTTCAAACCCTAAGATATCCTAAATATAGGGACACTATGTTCTTGGATGGTTTGACTCAATTTAAGCACTGTAACAAAATATTCAAGGCCATTAACATGGTGCCCAAAGAGTCAATTATAGATGAAGATGATGAGGCTGAGTTTGAAGATGCCATGTAAGCATACCATAATTTTAGCCTATACCAATCTACATAAAAGCCTAAAATCTCCCCTACATCAACTTGTTTGACAATATGCTCCTTACTTCCAAGTGGGTGTAAGATGATGTTCACAATTGGGTTTGTTAAACTAGCTCATAATACCATATTATTGACATCTCAAGCATAGTCTTCAAAGCCTACTACAATCTCCTAGACCCCAGTTTTTAACATGACTCTATGATGGTGAAGACCTATATTGACACCTTTTAAACCTATGACATCCTTAAAGACTAGGCAAAGAACCAAAACACTAAATGGGTAAAAAAGGAGGATATCAATGTATACATAGTTTTCAACTTCAAAGAAAGGATATAGATTGGTATTATCCTACTAAATTAGTTATTCAGGGATCTAAATTTCCTTCACGTCAACAAATAGTGGGTACCCCTACTTCACATGATCCTAAATAGCTCCCAAGTCCTTGACCTAGGAGGAGTGGTTGAATTTAACATGGTCAGATCCATTATAGATACGTGGTCAGGGAAACACTTTTATGTGATGAGCTACCTTATAGATGTATTCTACATGACACTCACTTTTAATCCCTCTACCTTTCCTACATTGGTTCCTAGTGGTCCTATGATCTATGTAGTTTTCTATAAACTATATGGCCACCAATATAAAAATAACATTTGGGAAATTTATGAGTGTTTATACCCATTGGTATACAACATGATCAATAAGGACCCTATGCCTCATCTATCATAATAAATTATAGATTCACTAGCTCCCATAAGAGACTACTAGTATCTATAAGAGGACATAATCATCTGTGTTATAATAATTCTTAAGGATCCCCTCAGATTACCCTATCACATCTTAGATCATCTTGATAAGGTCAAAATTGCTTATCAATTGGTAGGAGTTTTTAGATGTTGTATCAGTCACCAATAGATGGCTTGCTTGCCTCTTCTAATCTTCATCAAGTACCATGTGTACCACTCCTTCCCACCCTTATAAAATATGGTGGTTAGCCAAGATACTTTAGCCTTGGGTAGAGCCAAACCATGGGACTAGGATCTAAAGGGCATGATCCAAGCCCATTTAGAGAGGTACTCAGCTCACCTTAACCTCAATTATGGCCACCAAATAGGGGATGATGATGAGTTGTATCTAAATGCCATAGATGAGCAAGATTTTCTCATGAGGATTAAATATTGTAGGAAGGAAAAGGGTAAAAAGATCTAAACTAGGCCCTCATAGAATCCATCTACATTTACTCAGTCTTTTAGGATTATCATGCCTACTCCCCTCATAATTTATAGAATAATACTATAGGGGATATTATCACCTTCTCCCCCATGAATAGTATCTCCCTTACCATGGATCCACTTCCTCCATCGCTAATATCTCAAACACCTTAGCCCCAACCAAGTCAAACTTGTGTGACTTAGTAGCAATTGGTCTAATCACATATGGATCTATAGTAGGCATCTCAACCCTAAGTCACCCAAGCTCTAAGGTTTGAGATTAGTGGCATTCCAAAAATAAGTCCAAAGTGGGATCAATAGTAAGCTCTGTTACAAGTTCATCCCCTCACTCCCTCCTCTTTCTAGTTATCTCTTATAACACCACCCCTTTTATCGATTCCACTACCTCCACTCTTTATCTAAACATCCATAGCCTCTACCATCCTTGGTATCCTACCTAATTTCATTTACATCTACCCATTCCATTCCCTAACTTGTAACTTTCCCAGTTCCCTAGATGACCTTTATTCAAAATTTAAGTGCCTACAAGTACCCCATATCTATCAACCACCTCAACTCTTCCAAGAGTAAGTACAATATTATACATATCTCTAGTGATTAAGATTGTCTTAGTAATTAATCTAATAATGAAATAACTCCCATAGTCAAACCTTATGGCCCTATATACATTTAATCCTTCCATAGTAACATCTATAGATGACCCAAGTAAAAGGCCAAAGAATAATCAAAAGGAAATTCATGCTTAGCCCATAATACATGTATCAACTATTCTAATTTTGCCTCCCTCAGTAGTCTATTTTGCTCCTTGGGCACCAGCCTCATTGGTTCCTCTCATAGCTCCCCAACCCCACTTTTTCCATCACCTTGACCAATGAGATATTTGTATTTAAATAACCAATATCATCCCTTATTCTAAATACCCCAATCTCAAGAGTCATTACCCTTCAAGTAGGCCTGACCAAGAGTTAGTGGTAAACACATATGTTCCTTTGGGCCTTACCATTAATTTTACCCCGTTCACCACCATACCTCCTCCTCCTTTATTAATTTAAACATTCACTCCCTCTACTTATTCCATTCCTCATCCACCTCATCTTTTAATTGTCATTGCCATCTCCTCCACCCCACCAACACCTCTCAAGACTTGAGGAATGGCCCCTATATTATAGGTGGTATAAATGACAATGTAAGGCATCCCATAAATATAATGGGATATTAACTACACCATGAGGATCATGAAAATAATACTCACCCAAAAATTCATGCAAGAGGGAAACCCTATGGTCTAGTAGACCCAATATGACTTATTCTCTCTCACCAAGGTGAGGACTCCCAAGGGAGAAGAGAAAATGGTAGAAGACCCACACTCAGTTCTTTGAACAATGCATGATATGTCAAAGAATATTCTTAAGGACATGTAGAGTTAAGTCATAACTCTTGAGGCACATGTTAAGAGCTATTTCCCTCCTAAACTAAATGGGCACATCCAGGATGCCCTCCTATAATTTTTCTTAACTCTAGGAAAGGTGGTAGGGACTATGACGAAGACCCAAGTGCTTATCCAATGAACCTAAGACTATCTAGATATTGTCACTAAAATTGATGAGAAGTGTCAAAATTTGATTGTTGTGATTAATGAAGGTATGTTATTAGAGCTCAAATTGATTCCCACTTCAGATTTTGGCTTGTATCAAACCTACACTAGGACCTTGAAGACTATAATGGAAGAGTGGCTTTCCTTGTCCTAAATGATGATGGTACCCATTGAAGATAGCAAAAAGAATATATTATCTTATTTCAAAGAATTTAATATCTTGGTGTTATTCTAATTGAATGATACTTTGATGGATAGGGGTGAATCTAGAGTCAACCTAGGTCACTTTGACTAGGTCATGAGGGAAAAGGTGGTAAAGGTGAATAACAAATAATCTTAGGTAAATCTTGATCTTTCAAATCAATCTACAATGATAATTATCCAAGTATCTAAAGTCCAGGAGTCAATGGAGGCTCCCCTATAGGTGTTCCAAATACTAGAAGCTTAGGTTGAGATGATATTTAAAGAGCCTCTAATTAACCTCACCAAGCTAGATTGGGAGTTTAACCTCATGGTATCCACAATAGAAGCTAGGGAGCCTAAGTCAAAGTATTTACGAGCCAACTCTTCCATGTCACTTACACATATCAGTTGAGTGGTCCCCTGTAGATAATTTGGGGTGAACTTAGAGGATTTTGCCTATTTTTGAATTAGGTGGTTGTAACCACTAGGAATGGCCATCATGGCCCAGGATGGGAATCTCATGCTACTTAGGGGTGAATCCCATCCTTATCTATAAAAGCAAAACTGCATTGTAATTTAAGTGTCAATAATTTTTAGCTCAAAAGTTCTATCATAATCAAGCCAAGATTCCACTTGTGGATTCCTTCACCCTTTTTTAATTTTAAAGAGTTGGACAAGATTGATCTTTGTAATAGAACTTGTTATAATAATGAATGCAATTTTATCTCTTTTAAGTGACACATATTCTATTTATCAAAGCATATTTAATTTTAGTTTTAAGTGAATATTAGTGCCTAGATAATTATTTTAAGACTATATTACTTTATGAATGTAATGATTATGATGTGCCTTCCTATCATAAAAGTTATTTGAATTCCTCTCATTTTCTTCACAATACTGATAACTAGTTTGATAGCCCACAAGTTATTTTTGAAGTTTACATGTGATTTAATGTAAACTTCTAGTATTTGTATTTAGTAAGGATTTAAAAATTAAGCACTCTTGGTTTGTTCTTGATACACTTCCCATTATGTAGTATTGGAGTTAAATCTTTTGGTGAGACTAAGAACATAGTGGTATAACTATGCCATATATGTTTATCTCAACTATTAAAGAATTAATTTCACTTAGATATGGAAACTTCCTTTATTGCCTTATCTTTTCCTCCTTTTGTGTTTGTTTTATTAATTGAACTACCCTTTTTATTTTGTTAGGAAGTGTTGAAGTAAAGTCCTTGAATACCAATAATAGATTTAAATAATTCACTCATTCACTCCTAGCCATCATGAATGAACCACTAGTGGTGGCATTACATCTCTTAGAGATTATTCCACATAGGCTTTGTTATGAAGCCAAATATCCATATTCATGCCCTAGGATGATTTCAAATCAGTCCTAAAATAGAGGACAAAAGTCCATTAGTGTTCCCTAATATTCTCTTTTAAAATACTCAATCTCATGAGTATTTTGGAATGGGATCTTGGACTGAACAATAGTTATCACTAGAAAGAAGGCCCTTTTTATTTTAAGTATAATTATCAATAGGAACCCAAACCTTGAAGGAGTATTTTATTGATTGAATTTTGTTTCCCCTCCTTTATGCTCTCTCCATTATTATGTGATTAAAACACACAACAAAAAAAACTAAAAGTAAGGCATCAAGAATTTATATGTTGAGTGATTAATTAGTTGAAATCATGTTTTTCAGTAATAACATACTAACTATTATTTTCTTGTGAAGCATATTTGAGACTAGTTTACCCATCACTAGAGCTAGGTCCCATCATGGTCGACTCATGGTTTCCCCTTACTATTTCACAAAAGACCTAGGCTTAATATACCTAGACCTACCATGATTCCAACTAGATTATACTCTCAAAATTTACTTAATAGACCATCTAATATGGATTGGTTGGCTAGCTTGACCATTAATATCCTAGGAGTTGTCCATGACTTACTTAAAAACCCTAAGAGATATCTTCCCTATTTCACTCATGTTGTAGGATGGACTAGTGAAGAACATGTGACCTACTATAAAACCTCCCTAAGAATATTAAATATAGAACAAAAATATGTGGCATGTAGGCTTTTCCTATTCATGTTGATGGACTCAACATATGACTAGTTCTTTAACCTCCCAATCGATCCCTAGTCGGGACCATTTCAATACTACCTTCCTTACCTAGTTCGATCAAGTAATAGACTCTGTTGTCTTGTATAAATAATTTTACTATATTAAATTAGATCCCAATGAGACTATTAGTAACTTAAATGATAGGTTTCAAAATATGTATATCTAGGTTACTATTTTCTATAACCCAACCCCCAACTAGTGCTCAAAATGTATAAAAATGCCTTGGACTTTTGGAAAACTATGTTTTTGATATGATATCTAACAATAGTATACCTAACCCTAGCTTATATAGGATCTATCAATATAGATAGACAACTAAACCCATAAGGTCAGAGGATGGCCCCAATTCCTAATGTGTTACCACAAATTCCCATGTTGAGTCTCTTACCCAATGCTAATCATAATATCCCAATGCTTCAACCATTCCCTATAAAACATAAAATCCCACTAGGTTATCCCACACCAAAACAACACTTGAGTTTTCTTAAATTAGAGAACCATGAAAAGGATCCTCAATTGTAATGTCAGATAATGTTAGTAATAACTAACAATACCTAGAATGTACCCCATGAGTCCACAAAGAGTGTGTTGGATGCCATTTAATGAATGGTATAAAAACTCAACATTGACTTCCTTGGGATACAAATTCAGATGAATAAATCAAATACAAAGATTTCCAAGAAAAAATTCACCTATCAAAGACCAAATAAGAACTACAATCATTCCCACAATCCCTTAGAACCCTTTCCTAATAGGTTTCTATAAATTAAAATATTTGAGATAACCTTGCTTGACTAGTGTTGAGTTCATAACATGGTATCCCATGAGGAACGTGAATTAAAAAAGTTTAATTATACCTTTTAGATCTTCTAAATGGAAATGGAAGAGTATGAGGTGGTTTGTAATCACCCAAAATCATCCAACATGGGCAAAGTCCCTAACACTTCCATAATTCTAGAAATAATGGAATTCTTAGGTCCAGAATAAAATGAGATAGAGGAGGGTATTAGTGAAGTGTAGGCATTTCAATGGTTTAAAAGGAGCAACTACACCATTAGGAATAGGGAACCATAATAACCCTTCACTACCTCAACTCCCTTAAATAATGGTGCAACCCCACCTAACCAAAAAGTTAGGAATAATCTACCACTTATGAAACCTCAATAACCTAAAGCTCCCATGGAAACCCCAAATATATAAATTAAATGAGGCCATAATATACTGGATGACATGAAGAAGATCAAATCCAACATCACAGTCCATGAACTTGATCACATCACAAAGCAATGTGATCTTATGCTAAAGTCCTTAATCGAGAATTTGGCTTAACCCATCCATGAAAAATATATAGTGCCTCATACCAATGTCCTCATTATAAAATAATAAGATGGAAGTGACCCCCTTCTTTCTAGCCATCAAGAAAATTTGGAAACAACCTACATATTTTCCTAGTAGACTCAAGAGCTTCAGCCAACGTAATACCATTAGGCATCTACAAAAGTTAGGGTTGGTATATATCAAGTTGGATAAGGTAGTGGTTTAATTAGACAAGTCCAAGGTCAAAGTGGTAGATGAGCTTTTGAATTTCCACATATAATTGGAATTAGAACCAAGGATTTAACACTTCATAAACATCTAGGTGGTAGAGATTCTTGAGGCCTATGGTATACTCCTTAATAGAGATTGGTATAAATACCCAGCTGGGTATATGGCCATATAATTCTCTCATATGTGGCTAACTTATAAAGGGTTAACTAATCAAATTAGGGTAGATAGAGAGCCCTACATGAAACATGTGATAATTGGGTATAAATCCATCAAGGAAAAATTGAAGCTAACATCCTCAAACTTAGGAATCTATAAGTTAACTACAAAACTAACCAAAGATACAGCTGACAACCAACTAAACTTGCTAGGCCTATGGTATCTATATGTAGAAAGAGCTCATTATAAACAAGGTAGTGGGGATGGTGTTATGTTAATAAGCCCCCAAGTGAAGATATACTTAGCATTATATAGGATGTAGTTCCTCTACATGAATAATCTGTATGAAGTGTTAGTCATAAGATGAAAATTTTCATTGAAACACAAGGCAAATAAACATAGGGTATTTAATGACTCTAGTTGGTAGTCAACCAGATTAGAGGTAGATTTCAATCCAAACTATCATATCTAAGAAGTTATAAGAACCAAGCTTGGGACTTAATTAAAATTTTTAATGCATTAGACATCATCCCTATTCCTAGGGAAGAAACCCAAGTTTATGATTTAATCTCATTTATATCAATGAGCTTAACCCCTATATGGCATTACATTACATGGTTTCTTTATGGAACTTATCCCTTGTCCCTCTATCTCTGATAATGTGATAAAATTCAAGTCTTTAAATATGACTAATAGATCATCCAGTTCCTTAATAATATGGGGGTATTTGAAACCCATATCACATATGAGGTAGATAGGGAAAACCCCAAACATGAGTTATAAAAGGATAGGTGATGAGTCCAAAATATGACTCATTTTTACTCATCAGTTTCCTTCATCTTCCTCAATTATCTATCCTTTGGACTAACAATTGCAAGGATATTATGCTTTTATTTAATCTCATTGTAGTAGGTAGATGCTCTATCTTTCTTAGTGCAACTAAAGTCTAAGTTATTGATTTTTTCACTTTATTCTAACTCTTTGCATGTTTAGTTTCTCAATTTTATGTATATACAGACAATACAAAAATACATAGATAATAAATATCTTTTGGATGATCTTACACTTTTCATGAGGCAATACACATGGAATATTTTGATATATTTAATGATCTACAAACTGATTCAATAAGTTATAGACTCATCTAGTCCATTCCATGCCTAGGCATAGACTCAAATAATAGCTATAGACTCACCTAGTCTAAATTTATAGACTCTCCTAGTAGTTATGGACTCACTTAGATGCAACTATGGACTCATTAAGACAACCTTCCAATCTCCATAAAATCATTCCATCATCTCTACCAGCATGATGGCCTTGCTATAGGCTCCCTCATTCCAAAGACCCTAGAAGCATACCACTATGGACTCTATCAAAATCACATAGATAGAGCTATAAACTCTACTAGTGTTGTTATAGACTGTCCCAGTCTAGATTTTGAACCTACAAGATTGAAGATATATACTTTCCTCTTTTTTCAAAATGCTTGAAAAACATTTTGGTCAATTATGATTTATATTATTACTAAAAATAATAATCTATAAATAGATTTATTATATTTTAGTTATTGTATATATCAATAATATTTCATATATAATCGATCTAATAGATCTAAGATGGTATTCTTAGTAGATTCCTAGTGGATATTTTGATTCACACCTTTATTAAAAATGTGTGGATATTTGTGATGTAATTATCAATTACCTATCTTAATATCCATTAGAATTAGGAATATTGATCTTGTTAGAAGAAAATTAGTTATTGAGATCTAGGGATCTAAAGTTGTAGCATTGTATATAGGTAGATCTCTATGTATTAGAAAGAAGTGGTTAAGTTGTTGAATTATTCACTTGATAATTTGATATAGTAATAAAATTTACAACATTCCAATCCACATTGATGTATTTCACTGTTCCCAATTAATGAATATGTCTACAATTTTTAATTACTAAGTTTCTTTACATTCCTATTCCCAAGGTGAGTAAGGGCCCACTCTCCTTAGGAATCAAGAATGTGTTTGTATGGTATTTTATGTTTTCAATGTGTTTATAGTTTTAGAAGTTATAATTTTGATTAGTAATATAACTTGTATGTAATTACCTTTATTTTTCAAATTGAATTCAATTTTATAATTAGTGTGTTTACCTTTCAGTAGTGTGCTTACCTTTCAATAGTGTATTTTATTTTATCAAGTTAGATTACTTTCATTTTTAGCATAGAGTGTTTCAATTCTATATGCATTCTTCCTTATTTCATATTCAAGTATTTTCTAGATTATATTAGGATAATACACTCAAAATATCAACACCCCCCAAACCATTCTTTTAAGCCTACAACCATAAACCTTACTTCAGATAACTTTGGACATCACCCCTAGTTTGAATGACATCAACAAGAAATTTGGTTAAATGAAGGGATGAATGACACCCATTATTTTTGGCACCATTAGTGGAGATAATTAGGTGCTATTAAGGTAACCCTTATTAGTCTATATTAAAATTTAAAAAAAAAACACTTAAAAAAACAAATTCCTTAGATTTATGAACCAAACTAGAGATGCCAAAGGACAACTCATCTCTAAAGATCCTGGGTTAGGAATAGAAGAGGAAAGAATAAAATCTTTGACTAAGAGATCAAAAAGTGTGAGAATAACACTTGAATCATTCTTAGATAATCTTTTTGATTTTTATCTATAATTAAGGTCATCCTTACAAATGAAACCTATAGAAAGAATCACCATTGGGAGATCTTATCCTATAGGAAGAATTGAACCCGAGTACCCTTTGTCTGGAACAATAGGTCCTAAACCACAATCTCTATAAAACCAAGAGGAAGTAATAAATTAGATATCTAACAAAGGTTGGTAAGAATAAGAAGAAGAAACCATGGATGATAATCAGGGAAATGTGGAAAACCATGAAGGGAATAAGATGCCTCAACATGATAAAGCCTTTTCCTTTTCTATATTCATAGATCCAACAGATGAAACTTCTATGAAGAAAAATACACCTTTAAATCTACCTAATGTTAGGGTAAAATCCATAGAATATCCAAATAAATTTTTGTTTGAGTTCAAGGTGTTATGCCATACCTATTACTATACAATTGATAAGCCAAAACTCAAATTGTTCCCTTCTACACTTGAGGAGGCAGCCATGTAGTGTTTCATGGGCCTTTCAAGTGACTTTATCAATACATGGGGAGACATAGAAACTATATTTATTGATGAATATCAATACTAATGTAGAGTAAGGGATAGGAAAGAGGACTTATTTAAGATTTAATAAAATGAGTATGAAAATTTATAGGATTATCTAGATAGGTTCACATTTTCTCACAAACATAGTGGTTATCCACTTCCTAAAAATGTAGTTAAGATGATCTTCCTTAAAGGACTATATGATGACTTTAGAGATGTTATAAAATTGATGGGTAGAGGAGACATTGTAAATTTAACATTTCACTAGATTTTATTCTTGTGCACTAACTACTCTAGGATAAAACCAAGCATTAGAAAAGGAAAACTAGGCAAGTCCAATGAAATTAGTCAATTGATGGAAGAGTTTTTTAATTTGAAAAATAGTATTTTGGTCTAGTTGAACACCACATTGGATGTCCTTAAATCCAAAGACAATTATACCATATAACCCTTAACTATCAATTTCCCAAAATATAGGTTAAAACATGATATTAGAGAATGCCCTCTAGATAAAATAGAGATATGTGGGATATGTGATGGTAAAGACCATGACATATTCCATTGCATTCATCTCCATATTTTAAAAATTTAATTAAAATATAATACAAAACCTATAAAAGACTCGAATTACATGCAAAGATAAAATCTATTTTCACAAAACCAAACCCAAGGTCAATTTGGTCCAAGAAATCTAATTAATCCATGGATGAGACCTTGGAATACTTAGGTACCTCAACTTATGTGGGGATAAGCACATCCACTATGGACCAATCAAGAATGGATGATGCTTCAACAACCATGGATGCCCCAACCATAATCACACCCATGGGGAAATATACAATGGAATTATAATCCATATTTTAACCCACAAAGAAGATTTCTACCACAAGAAGTTTTGATGGCACCCCCTATCATTCAACCTACAAAATAGGATAATCAACCACAATTGCCTACTTTGGTGGCTAACCCTAAGAATAAACTATCAACCCATATTTATGTAAATTGATAAGGAAAAGTTATGAATTTAAGATTTATTGAGTTTGAAAACATTTAGCTTAGATCAGGAAGAATAATTTAATAACCTCCTATCACCATCTCTGAAATGCCCAATGAAAAACTAAAAATAGATCCACCTCAACACATAATCGAAAAAGAGGAATCAGATATAGAGATATATAATATATATGAACATGATACTTATCCTCTACCTATTCCTTTTCCTAAAAGACTAAAAGAAGTTGAGAATAATTAAGAGTCTGATTTGATTCAAAATTGAAGAAAAATAAACATTGAGATACCCTTGTTACAAGCTATCAAATATATTCTAAAATTGAACATATTCATTAAAAGCTTATATGTCAAGACACCTAAGAGAAAGAAAAAATACCCAAGAATCATAAATGTAGATGGTAATTGGCTGATCTTTTAACAATAAAATTACTTATACCCAAATACACAGACCCAAGCAGTCCATTCATAACAATAACTATAGGTAGAAAATAGATACCCAATGTTTTGGTAGATTTGGGTGTAATAATTAATTTAATGTCAACTAATACTCTATAGACATTATCCCTTATGGGAATGCAACCTACCTCCACCATTATCAAAATGGTTGATCACTCAATTGTTAAACTATAAGACACTATATAAGATGCTATAACAATTGAGTCATGGGAGTACCCAGTAGATTTTATGGTACTACAACCAAAAACCAATAAATTGGGGTACTCACTCATTTTAGGAAGACCCTAGTTGGATACTGTAATAACATTAATAGATTACAGGTCATGGTATATGACCATTTCAAATGGTCTAAAAATAAAATGAATATATTTATACCCCCTTGCAAAACCCTTAATGGATCACACTAAAATTATGGGTGGATGAACTAGAAATAAAAAATAAATACCTTTCATCCCTAGCCATGTTAACAGTACAAGGACACATGGAATAATTAATTGATGAGTTAGTACAAATTTTGGAAGGAGTTACTAGCCTTATGAACCTAGCTATAGACATTGCCAGTCTACTAGCTATAGATTTTTCTAGTCTATCAGCTATGGACTTAACCATACTAGCTCCTAAAAACTCATTATTTGGGCATAAATCTCATCTGACCTATTCAACATATGACCACAAACCATTGCAATAAAGTATTTGGAATTGGGCAAAATAAAAACCAACTCATTTTTTAATTGTATTTCATTGTCCATTAATTAGAACCATTCCTCTATGATATAGATTTGTAAAAAAATGTAGCTACATTTCATATGTTAATACCCCATCCATGTTCTCTTAGCTCCTTAATTAATGAATTCAAAAAAGTAGATTCTATCCATCCTAACACCAAAAAATTTATGGTGTTACGATGAAAAACATTGAACATAAATAGTTGGTTAACCCATGATTAAGAAGTAAAGGTTTTTGATGTCTTATAAAAACATACCAAAGATTTTGCTTGGGACTACATAGACATGAAAGGAACTCATCTTAGTGTATGTATGCACCACATTTAAACAAATTAGGTTAAACTAGTTAGACAACCATAGAGATAGATAAACCCAATATTAAAGGATATAGTAAAGATTGAGATAGAGAAATTATTGGATGTGGGATTCATTTATCCCATCTCAGATAGCCAATGGGTTTAACCACTAGTAATTATACCTAATAAAAATGGAAAATAGAGAGTGTGTGTAGACTAATGATATCTAAACAAAGCCAATATGAGGGATTATTTATCTCTTCCTTCTATTAATCAAGTGTGTGATAATCTAGTAGGAAAAAAATACATTTCTTTCCTAGATGGATTTTGAGGGTACAATCAAATCATAGTGGGAGTTGAGGATCAAGACAAAACTAATTTTACCTATCCATGGCAAACATTTTCCTATAGAGTCTTGCCATTTGGCCTTTGTACTTCTCTAGCCACTTTTTAACGAATAGTTTTAGCCATATTTTTTGATCTAACTAATGACTGTGTAGAAGTTTACATGGATGAATTCATTACTCATTGACGTTAGGAATATAACACTTCTAAATCTAGATGTATTATTACCATAAACTAGATCTAAAGCTATGTAATAAAATTCATCATAGAAACATTCCTTAATTCACCATTAATATGAAAGCATAAATGAGAGCAAGATAATAATAACATAGATAACATAGATCTAACATGGTTCACCCAATATGGGCTACATCCACCAATGAAAGTTCTCAAATAAATCAGTAATCTAAAACAAGATTAAAATGAACTCTCAAAGAGATAGAAAAAACATATCTTATATAAAGTGCTACACAAAAAATTGCACTTTCACCTGTGCCTGCACAATGTTGTATCTCATAATTTGCTAAACCACACCTTGTAATGAACACTTGCACTTTGTAAAACCTTTACACTTTGACTCTAATCCTCAAATCCACACCCTAAAAAATAAACTATCAACCTCTAAAGGCCATACCACACCCTATATATATAGAAAAATGAATAAAATCCATAAAAAGAGGAGAAAATATGAAATGCTTATCCAAGATAAGCATTATCTAACATGTGACAACCCTTTTCCACCTCATCAAGCCTATCTAAAAGCTCTCCCAAGAAGAAATTCACCATATTCATCTTTTCCACCTTCTAAGGTCACATTTTCCCATGAATATGTAATCACAACTAACTCCACTCAACAAAGAAGGAGTTTATTTTTACAAAAAACAACTAGCTTCCTCAAAACAAAGAAGTCGACATGGGAAAAAGGCATCTATAAATTAACTCCATGAAATATGGAATACATAGAAATTAGTAATACCAAGAATATTCCATTCACATATGGAGAATATGAAAATTATGCCCACCACATCCTTAGATCTCTTTAGGGCCCAAAAATTTATTCCTATGGTCATGTGATAGCCCTAAATGGGTCCACACTCAACAATCTCCCACTTGGAGACTGTTTCTCTTGAACAAAATCTATCACTACTCCATGACCACTAAGGCCAACCAAATTTGAACATAGTCTCAACTTGTCCAATGTGACCACCTTGGTCATCATATCTATAGGATTCTAGCTAGTATGAATCTTCTCTAGATTCACCAAGTTCTCCTCTAAAGTTGTCCTAATGAAGTGATAATGTAACTGAATGTGTTTCATCCTCAAGTGGAAAGCAAATTTCTTAGCCAAATGAATAACACTTTGAATATCACTATGTAGTCTCCCAACTTCTTGCTCATGCCCCAACTCTTAAAACAACTCCTATAACCAAATCATCTCTTTGCTAGCCTCCATGGTGGTAGAATCCTCTACCTTTGTGGTTGATAAGTCCATAACCTTCTATATCCTAGAAATCCAACTAACCATTGTATCTCCAATAATAAATATTTATCCTATCATACTTATCCTCCTATCAATATCCCCTACTATATCTTAGTCCACATAAAGTGGTATCTGATCGACCATAACATAATGCAAAATCAATGGTTCCTCTCAAATACCAAAGAATCCATTTCAATGCCTACCAATGCTCATAACTTGGATCACTCATATACCTGCTCACAACTCCCACTACTTGGCCTAGTATTTGGCCTAGTATATTCCATCTTGGGACATTGTTCCTTTGATAATCAAAAGTGGTCTGCCAAAGGAGTACCAATAGATTTAACATCCAACATGCTAAACCTTTCCACAATTTTCTTCACATACTCTGATTGGGATAAGATCAACTTCCTCTCCTTCTTGTCATGATAAATTCTCATACCAAGGATTTTATTTACACCACCCAAATCTTTCATAGGAAAGGAGTCACTGATTTTTTTCTTGAGCATATGAATATGTTGTATGATCTTTCCTACAACTAACATGTCATCAACGTATAATCATAATATAATAAAGGAATCATCATCAAAATGTTTGATGTACATGTAATGGTCAGAATGACACCTTTGATATTCTTGTTCCAACATAAAATAATTAAATTTATTATACCATTGCCATGGAGCTTGTTTCAAGTCATATAATCTCTTCTTTAGTTTTCACACATATTTCTCTTTCCATTTGACCTCATAACCCTATGGCTACTTCATATACAACTCTTCATCCAAATCACCATGAAGAAAAATATTTTTTACATCTAACTGTTCTAAGTGCAAATCCTCAACTACAACTAAACCAAGAACAATCCTAATAAAAGTCATTTTTACAATAAGAGATAAAATCTCATCAAAATTAATACCTAATTTTTGTGCAAACCCCTTGACCACCATCCTAGACTTATACCATTTTCTTCCTTCATCCTCTTCTTTGATTTTGAAGATCCACTTATTTGGCAATGAACTCTAGCCCTTGGTAGCCTAAACAAATCCCACATTTGGTTATCTATGAGAGATCTATGCTCTTCATCCATGGCTTGTTCCCATCTCAACTTGACATTTACTTGCATTGCTTCCTCGTAACACTCTGGATCTCCATTATCAATGAGTAATAAATAATTTAAATAGGGAGAAAATTTTTTAGGTACATTTCTTACCCTAGAAGACATTATTACCATAGGAGTTTGGGGTCCTTGTGTAGAAGGTTCCTGGACTGAATCTTTGGATACTTTTCCATCCACAATGTCATCCAATACTGTGTACTCTTTCTATTCCTGATCTTGTTCCTGCAACTGATCCTTAAGCATGAATTTTTCATTAAAGACTACATCTCTATACCAAAATATTTTATTATCTTTAATGCTCCATAAATGGAAACTAAAGTCATCCTCACCATAACCAACAAATGTGCATTTCTCTAATTTAGCCTCTAGCTTGGTCCTATCCTCTTTCTTGATGAGATCAAAGCTTCACCTCTAAAGAATCTAAGAAAAGGATAATAAACATTCTTATAGAATAATCTTTTTTAGGAATGTCTCCATCCAAAGGCATAGAAGGTCCTCTATTAATCAGATATACTATCATGTTAATTGCTTCTCCCCAAAACTATAAAGGCAACCCTTCATGTAACCTCATGCTCCTAGCATGTTCCATTATTGTTCTATTCATCCTTTCAAATACCCCATTCTATTTTGGAGTTCATGGAACCATCCTTTGCCTACAGATTCCATTTTTAGAATAATAATCAAAGCATTACTACAATACTCACTTCCATTATCTAATTTGAGACATTTCAACTTGAGACCTATTTCATTCTCAACCAAGGCTTTCCACTTCTTAAAAGTGTCAAATACATCAGATTTATTTTTAATGCAATAAACCCAAACTTTTCTAGTTGCATCATCTATAAAAGTAACATAATAATTGGATCCACCAATAGAAGATACCTAAGCTGGTCCCCATACATTTGAGTGTACCAAATCTAACTTGTGATCTTTATTTATGGGTCCAACCTTTAGGAACTTAATCCACTTATGGTTCCCATAGACATAATTTTCACAAAAGTCTAGATATATGTCTTTTAATCCAAGCAACTTATCTTTTAAGACCTGTATGCCCTTATCGCTCATATGATCGAGCCTATAGTGCCACATAGTTGCATCTCCATCTACAACAACTAAGTCAATAGAATCAACACTACTAGTCAAATACAAAGTACCAACTTTATTGCCTCTTGAGATCACAAGAACACCTTTGGTAACTTTTCAATAATCTATAGTAAAAAATACTAAACATCCCTCACTACCCAATTGCCCCACTGAAACCAAATTCCATCTCAAAATAGGCATGTTTCTAACATCCTTAAGGATCCATGTGTTCCCATTTTGCATCTTAACCTAAAAACATCCTTTCCCTACTATCTCACATGGTTCATCATCACCAAGATATACATCTCCTATATTCTCTTGAACATAATCAATAAAATAATGCCTATGTGGGGTGGCATAAAAAGAAGCCCCTGAATCTAATACCCAAGACTCAAAAAAACTATCCATATAAATAATTAAGGCATCTTGACATGATTTATCTAATGTCACATTTACCTCATTCATTTCCTCCTTGTCAGAATTATTATCCTAGAGTGACCAATAATCCTTTTTTGAGTGTCTACTCTTCCCATAATGCCAACATAGCATCTTGAATCTAGATCTAGACTTAGATCTACCTTTTGAATTTCCTCAGTTGCCTTTGCTCTTGTCCTTTTGCCTCCCTCTAGTATTAAAAGATAAATCATTACTTGAATATGATTTACTAGTGCTTTTATTTTGCATTTCCTCACTAAGGATCATGCTTACAACATCCTCAAAATTCAAGCTTCCCTTGGTAGGGACTTCATTACTTACAACCATAACCAAACTATCCCAATTGTTAAGAAAAGAACATAAGATTAAAAAAGATCTAACTTCATCATCAAACTTAATTCCAACTAAAGTGAGCATACTTATAACTATATTAAAATCATTAAGATGATTAGCAATTGAACCATTCTCAGACATTTTCATGTTAAACAACCTTTTCATAAGAAAATTATTATTAGAAGCTGAAGGTTTCTCATATAAATTTCCAAGTTTATCCATGAGATCTTTTGTAGTTATTTGATCTATAATGTTAAATGCAATAAAAGATGTAGGGCATAACTATATGGATGTTAATGCCTTCATATCAAGTAATGACTAATCTGCATCACTCATACTTACAAGTTGTCCTCATTTCCCCTCTAAGGGGAGTTGAAGTTACTTCTGATATAGGTAATATTCCATCTACATTTTACATAATCCAAAATGCTTACCATAAAATTTCTCAACTTTGAATCTGATCTCTTCTCCCACATCTCCCACTCAAGCTAATAGCCTTCTTGTGATTTACCACTTCAACAAAACACACAACCAATGGCTCTGATACTAGTTATTTAGAATAAAACACTTATAAATCTAGATCTACTATTACCATAAACTAAATCTAAAGCTATGCAATAAAATTCAACATAAAAACATTCCTTAATTTACCATTAATATGAAAGCATAAATGAGAGCAAGATAATAATAACACAGATCTAACATGGTTCACCCAATGTGGGCTACATCCACCAATAAAATTTATCAAATAAATCAGTAATCTAAAACAATATTACAATGAAATCTCAAAGAGATAGAAAAAAATCTCTTGTAGAAAGTGTTACACAAAATATTGCACTTTCACCTACATGTGCATAATGTTGTATCTCACAAGTTGCTAAACGACACCCTATAATGAACACCTACACTTTTCAAAACTTTCACTTTGACTCTGATCCTCAAAGCCACACCCTATAAAATAAAACATCAACCTCTAAAGGCCACACCACACCCTGTATATATAGAAAATGAAGAAAATCCATAAAATAAGGAGCAAATATGCAATGCTTATATAATATAAACATTATCCAACATGTGACAACCCTTTTCCACCTCATCAAGCCTATCTAAAAGCTCTCCCAAGGAGAAATTCACCATATTCATCTTCTCCACCTTTTAAGGGCACTTTTTCCCATGAACATGTGATCAAAACCAACTCCACTCAACAAGAAAGTCAACATGGGAAAAAGGCATCTAACAACTAACTCCATGAAATATAGAATATATAGAAATTAGGAATACAAGGAATATTCCACTCACATGTGGATAACATGAAAATTATGTCCCCCCACATCCTTAGAGCTCTTTAGACCCCTAATATTTATTCCAATGTTCATGTGAGGCCCCAAAGGGATCCACACTCAAAAATTGATATACCTTTTATGAAGCTTTAAAAAATATAGAGAAGGTCCTAACTAGGTGTGAGGAACACCAATTGTCACTAAGTCATGAGAAATGCCCAATGATTATGGGTCAAGGTATAGTACTAAGACACCACATCTCTGCCATAGGAATCCAAGTGAATCCTAAGAAAATTGATGTAATCTCTAAACTACCTGCCCCTTAGAACCAAACTGATATTAAAATCTTATTAGGTCTACTTTAATGAATTTATTGTTATTATAGGAAATTGAGAAAAGAAGAAACTAAATACTAGTATGGTTGAAAAACTTGATTGATTATCCACACATTGAAATCAAAAGATTGTGAATAGATCCTCTTTGGATTTAGATAATGACCTATAGATAAGAAATAACTAAAGCAAACTTGTTTGTTAGATAGATAGTTGGGTAGATTTCCTAGTGATAGCTAGATCCTGAAAGTGAGAACTTCCTTAGGGGTTGTCAATCTACACATTTTAAACAATTAGTTGAAAAGTAGAATAAGAAAGTACTTACATCATTGAATCAAAATGTACTAATATTGATTACAAGAGTGCTCACTAAGAAATATTCTATACATGATTAAATTAGTGATAGACTAAATAATACTAGTGATAGAGGTTGGGGTATGCTTCAAAAAATCCAAAAGTGGTTTGTGAATAGGTAGGAACATAGAGAATTATGTTTGATTAGGTGTAGGTAGGTGCAATTAGCTTGCTAGTTTTGGCTACCATAGTGACCATCAATGATTAAGGTGACCATCGATAGTCAAGGTGACCATCAATGGTTAGATAGACCATCAGTGATTGAGTCAACCATTGATGGTTATTGTGTGTAGATCTACGCTGATAATTTTGGATGATTGATGAGATCTAAAATATGGATTTTGAGAGATGGGTAAGGTCTAGGTTGATTACAAAATGGAAATAAAGTAAATTAATACTAAAAAATAAGTACTTGTCTCACTAGAAGTTGATTGGGTGGATGGTTGAGGTAGTTGATCTATCGATGAAATCCAACTTGATTTTAATAGAGTAATGGTACATAAAAAAACTTGATGGAGAGGTGGTGGTAAATTGGTTAACTAATATGATTGTTAGATTTCTAATGGTGATTTAAACTATAAAAAATAAACTCCTAGATGCATAAAGATCTTGATAACAATTACAGACCCATTTTCACCTCCCAACTCCTCTCTTCTTATAGGCACAAGCAAGAGGTGGAAGTGAAGGTTCAACTAGGTTGCTTAATTATAAATTATCCATGTAAAGGCCTGCAACAAGATTTAGACAAGTTATAATTAGAAAATCAAAGTGGGTAGTTTACATGATTCTGGTTAAGGAGGTGTACCATGACCATCGATGGTCAAGGTGATCATCAACAGTCATCTTGATCATCAGCAGTGAAGTACCAAAGGGTAAAAAGGGCTAGAAGGTAAGGTTAAACTAGTTAAGTTAAACTGGTTATGGGTTAGGTTTGTCAAGGATCAAAGGGTTAAATGGTCCCAAGAGGGGTCTTAAGTGATCTAGGGGTGTTTTCAACATTTAGAATCATAATGTGTAGATTTCCTATGTCTACATTTTTCCCTTTTTTGTTATGTGGCTTAGAATTAGCCAGCTATAAAAAAAACCAATGTTAGTAAAAGGTTTGCTTGCTTGCCCTGATTATGGGAGGAGGTGTTCCCCCTCAAAATAAGAGGTGATGAGGTGAAAAATAAATTGGGTATGGGTTTGATAAGTGGTATATGGTGAGTCATGAGGTTTTTGACAAGAGGATTGGGCATTTGAAATGTAAATATGCACATAAAATGTAACTGAGTATAATAGTCAAGATCACATAAAGACTAGGTTGTCATAGTTGAATCAATAATGGTATGTGCTAGAAAAATAAGTGACTAGTGTACCACATGACTATATTTAGGTATGGTGGTTGGGTACACCTGTTAGTCTCTTAGATAGGGTTAGTGTGTTTATTGGGTATCCAAGGTAGGAAGTGCTCCCATGAAAAACACAAATGGGCCAAGTGTTATGGGTATTTGAGGTAGGAGGTGCTCCCAAAATACACAATTGATGGTAAGTAATTACAAGGTGGCATATATTCAAATAGATCAACATGGAAATTTTGTCACTGTGGTCAAGGGACCAGACAAATAAGTGTTGTAAAAAACATGCCAATTGGGCCAAAAATATCCAATGATGAGGTGACAAGGTGGTTGGGGTGGGTAGAGAAGGTAATCTCCACAGGTGGGTGAAATCAGTTGGGTTATGCTAAGGGGGGGGTTTGCAAAGGTAGAAGTAAGAAAATGGGGCACCTAATCATCGATGGTCAGGGTTCCTAAGGGAAAACATCAATGGTTACCCTAACCATTGATGGTTAAGGTAGAAATACTAAAAAAACTATAGGGTAAAAGTGAAAAAAGAATCACTTTTCATGCACTTTTCTTTTGCTTGTTTTGATTTTGTGCCATACTTTCTCAATGTTTTAGAATTTTGATATGAGAGAGTGGACTGAGCACTTGGCTAAGTTGGTGGTTGGTGATTGGATGGAGGTAGGTGATTGAAGTGATTTCATATGACCAAAATGTGAGGAGCACATGGATGTGGGTGAGGATGAGTGGGTTTACGACTAAATCCATGGTGGAGGTCATGAAATGAGGTAAGGGATGTCTTAAATTTGATATTTTAGCTTGATTTGTGTAATTACATTAGGTTGGGAGGTCAAGGTAGGGTAAAATGTGTAGTTTTTATGGGTATGCCCTAGGTAGGGTTTGGGTAGGTTTTAGGTGAAAGTATGGGTAAAATCAAGAATTAGTAGGGGTAGAATTTTTTATTTTGCATGCATTTTGAAGGAGTTTGGAGGTGGTATAGGGTTTGGGAATTCTATCCATAAAACACCCATACTGACCATCAGTAGTTAGGGTTGACCATTGACATTCGACACCCTAGAAATCATAGGTGATTGACCATCAATGGTCACCATGACCATCAACAATTGACAAGGCTAAGGAGAATGTTTAAATGCTAAGGCAAGATGTTTATTGTTTGGTAAGGCTTGTATTATAGATAGTCACTTAGTAGGCATGGGGTAGATGGCTAATGAGAATAAGAGAATAGGCCAGGTATTGAAAAATAGTTAAAGGGGTTTGAGGTAGATAAAATGCAAAATGGAAGTTGGGCTAGTGTAATTACCAAATAAGAATGACATGTTGACAAAGGGTTAAAGTTCCAAGCATAATCTAGGAAGGATGGTTTAAAATGCTTAGGTTGGGGTAGGCACTAGGAAAGAGGTTGAGGTATGTGTTAGGAATTAGGTTGATAGGCTAAGGTAGGTATCAAAACTTTTGGTAGGTGAGGGTTGTGATAGGTGAGGTGGTTTAGGTTGGGTGTGGGTTAGGGTAGGATAGGTTGATTTAGCTCAGTGTAGGTTGGTATAGATGTTGATTTGGAAATGAGTAATGCTAATGTGTAATAACTATGATTTTGTAGGCATAGGAGTAGATCCAAATAAAAGATCAAATCCCTAGGTTATTTGAAAATATTTAGTATGGGATGACCCCAACTGACTAGGCCCATATGGATGAGATGGGGTTGGGAGTTATGAGGCACTACCAGCATGTGCCCCAAGATGCATCTATGGTCATAAAAATCATTGAGAAATGGGATCCTACTATGAACACCTTCCTAATTTTGACCAATGAGATTACCATTCTTCTTGAGGATGTGCATAGGATCACTCAACTTCCACTTCATGGTGATCTGATCTACCATATCTAGCTCAAGGAGTGAGATGATCACATCAAGAACTTGTATGAAGATGAGAGTGATCAGGTCAGATGTCATGCTGGGGGTTTAGGTATAAAACATTGTATCAAAGGTCTCTAGCTGAGAGGAGACTACTTTATTTAAAGATATTCATGCTCATGTCCATGTTTTTCATCAATGTTAGACCTTTTCCAAAAGTGTGAACCATGTGGTAATGCCACTTCAACCCATGGTAGAGTCAAGACCATTTTCCCAATGGGGTCTAGATTTTTTTAGGGTCATCAACCCTAACTCATAAAATGGCCAAAAGTTTGTTCTCATAGCCATAGATTACTACACAAGGTGGTATGAGGTAGTTATTATGAAAAGAAGTACCATTGTCGAGGTTATAAAATTCATGGAGAATGCTATAAGCACCCAATTTGGGGTCCTAATCTCTCTGGTATGTGATAATGGTTCTACCTTCTAGTATGTCCATAAAATTTATAGAATGGGCTTATGATAATGAATCACATTGAGGTTCTCATCCAATCACTATCCCTAGAGAAATGGATTGGCAAAATATACCAATAAGAATCTAATAGATGCCATCAATAAATATATAGGAGAGAAGTCATGGGAGTGGTAGTCATTACTAAATTTTGTTGTATGGCTAACCATACCAGGTATAAATAAGCCATAAAGACCTCTCCTTTCCTTTTATTCTATGGATTAGAGCCAATCATGTTGGTCACACTCAGACTATTGACTTTTAAGTACATACAGTAAATCATGGAACTAGATAAAGTGAATTCTTGGATCTTAGATATAATTTAGTTAGGGGAAGCCCTAGACAAAGCTTTATTAAGCTTCAAAAAACATTAGGGTATTATCAAATAATGGTTTGACAAGAGGGATAATATAAAAACTTATAGTATCTATGATCTGGTATAATTTGGGATAAATCCCATGAAAATAAAGGCCAACACTTGATGTTTGATCCTCTCCAGATTGGCCCCTATTAGATAACTAAAATCTTGAGTTAGAATGCCTTTTTTCTTAATGACCTAGAAGGCAATGACTTGCCACTCATAATAAATAGATAGTTCTTAAAGAACTACTTCTCGACTGCTTTATTTAATGTAATTTATGAATAGACTCGGGGGGTGATGATAATGTATACATTAGGTTAGCTCATTTTAGTTATGTTTTTAATTTTCTTATTATGCGATTTCTTCCCTTGTTCCTTGTTTTATTTGTTTGGTTATGTTTTTTTAGCATTTATCTTCCTTAAATCTGACCCCTAATAAAAATTAAGAAAATGAACCCTACTGAGAGGTTTCCTCAAAAAAATAGAAGTCAGTAACCACTTTCAGTGATGACCAAATACTGAAAAAGCATTATTGATTCATAAAAACCAAGGTTGAGTCTTTAATCCCAACAAACCATAGATTTTTAGTGAGTCCTTTACATTTTAGATCTTAAGGGCCAATGATTCTCACTGAAGCAAGTAAATTTTAGAACAACTTGTACCCTAATAAAGGTGCCAAGATGCACTTAATATAACATCTTAAAAAAGGTGGGACCATTCAAGCCAATCAAAATTTGACTATATATTTAGAGATTCATCTTCACCTTATCACCCATGGCTTGGTCCCGAACCCTCAATGGATAAAGATTACTAAATATCTTCACAAGGAACCTTAAAACAAGACTAGAAAAACAAGTAGACTTAAAATTTTGAGTCTTCCTTGAAAGGGTTATTTAGGCAACCTCCATTGCAGACTTTTTGGCTTAGTTGGTAGTGGAAAAAAGCATCGATCAAGACCAAAGGTCTATAAATTGGGGCTATGGATGTCTAGCTAGAAATAAAGAAATATTCATGCTATTACCCTCCAAACCATGAGATCATTAGTGTCCCCAAATAAATCTAATGTCTAGTTTATCCTCAGTTGCTTGGATGAAGTCCACTATTGGATAAGTTAATTTCAAATCACTCCCTACACACACTAGTGGTCTTCTATAGGGTAAGATCTCAATATGTAACTTGTTATCACATGACTTTAGTTATTTATTTTATGATATGTCTAAAGATATCTTTTATAGTATGTGTTTTGTGTAACAATGAAGGATTAACAGGTTGAGTTATAAGTGCTTGTCACCACTTTCTCCATGGAAGTCACCATTTATTATGGCCAACATGCCCCTTTTCATAAGAAAAGGGGGAACCTTATTTTAAAAAATTTGTAACCATATTTCCTGGACCCATTCTTGAATTTTGGTTGGCTTCACCTATGCTAAGTCTCTGAGATCCTAAGTCGCCCTGTTTCTTTTTTTCCTAACCAAATGATGTGAATAATGACTAATTGATCTGACTAGTAGGCTTCATTAGTTTTTAAAATATACCAAGGCAAATATCATCTATAATCCATGGTTATCATAGGCCCTTTTGCTTTGAATGTTTAACATGTTGACTTTATAGTCTTGTCCTTACTTATAGGTTCCCAGAGTCTAAGTCATGATCTTAGTGTATCAAATACTAGAGTCCTACATGGCATTATAGAGCCTAGCTAAAAGCTAGGTCAGAAGTTAATTGATACTTATTCATTTTGATTTCACATAGTCATTTTAATTTTTTTTCCAAATGGTCTTCCATGTGCTAGAGTGTCAACACTACATGGCTTCATATATTCAACTAAGAGGTCCTCAGAGGTTTTGCAATAATAAAAAAGCCACATGTCCTATGTCAGACATGTTAGTCTCCTATTATAATAGAGATGTTAGATCCTAAGAGAGCCCAATGTAATCATTGAGTGCCACAAGGTTTATTTTTAAATGCATCAGTCTCCCAAAACTAATAGGGATGTCAGACCTTGGGAGAGCCTGATGTATCAAGAATTGCCATGTCACTATAGGTTAGACACCATTAGTATCTAGCCAATCACCCCATGCCAAAAGTAAAATGGCTAGACTCCTAAACTTGATAGAGATGTTAGATCTTAGGAGAGTCTAGGCCAACTAGTGAATTCCATGTTAACCAGTGATAGATTGGTTAGTCTCTTAATCCCGATAGAGATATCAAAACTTGGGAGAGATTTATTGAATCAAGAGATGTCATGTGCCTTGAAGGTTAATAGTGCCTAAATATGATCAATGAAGCTCTCACTATGGTTAGACTTATCAGTCTCCTAGTCTGAAAGGGATGCCAAAACCTAGTACAACTTTACATAATGAGGGAATACCACACAACTTGTAGTTAGAAGAATCAGTCTCCCTATCTGATAGAGATGTTAGAATTTGGGAGGGCCAAACATAGTACAACACAACACATGGTGTAACCAAATAGTTTAGTAGGTAATCCCCTAAAGGACCAAAGATAGCCAAAATTAATGATAGGTGAAACTAAAGGGGGTAATCAAAGGATGTTAGGTGTCCTTAGATGACATCTCATCTTCCCCCTAAGGATATAGTAATGAACGGTTGAGCTATGCTTAAGTCTTGACCATTAACATGAAAACTAATCAATAAGTGACAAATGGTGTGAATTTAGATCTCCTAAGAGGCTTTAAGTATGATGTGTTCATGCACCTACCCCACTATAGACATAGATGAAGTGGGGAATTGGACCCTAATTAGACAAGTTTAAAATGTCACATCACCTTTACTAGATTTGGTAAGTGACATATAATCATATAATCTAAATTTAACTTTGGATTGGGAGGTAAAGTCAAGGATTAAGCCACCCACTCAAATTTGAATCCATGATGAATGAGTTTCCAAATTTCATTAATGCAGGGGGATGAATATGGGTTTTTATAAGTGTTACAAGGAAAACTTGTCATTTGTTATATCTTTGAGCTCAAAAATTTAGCCTCCTTGCTTTTTGATTCCACCTACTACTTTCACCACCTTATCTTTTAACCAAGGAGTTAATACCAAATTTCATCTTATGCAATGGTTGGTTCATCTTCAAACCCCAATACTGATCTTGAATATAGGGACACTCTTTACCAAGATGATTTAACTTAATTTAAGAACTATAAAAAAATATTCAAGGCCATTGACATGGTGCCCAAATATTTAATTATAGATGATGATGATGATGATGATGATGATGATGATGATGATGATGATGATGATGATAATGATGATGATGATGATGACGATGATGATGATGATAAGTTTGAAGATGCCTTATGCACATATTAAAATTGCAACTTACACCAAACCATAACCAAGATTGATGTCCTCCCCTACCCTAACTTATTTAATAGCATATTCCTCATTGATAAGTGGGTAAAAGATGATGTTCATGATTGGGTATGATCAACTATCTCTTAAAACCATATTTTTGACATCTGGGTCACATATTATAAATCCTACTACAATCTCATAACCCCAATTTTTTGTGTGACTCAATACTGGTGAAAACCTAGAATGACACCTTCCAAATCTACAATGTCCTTAAGGACTAATTAAAGAACCTAGATGCTAAATGGGTAAACAAGGAGGATTTAAATGTATACATGGTATTCACCTTCAAGGAGGGGATCAAGATTAGTATGATCTTACTAAACTAATTGTTTGAGGCCCCATATTGCCTTCACATCAACAAATAGTGGGTGCTCTTGCTTTACATGATCTTGGATGGCTCATAAGTCCCTAACCTAGGAGGAGTGGTTAATTTTAACATGGATGCATGGGAATTTTGACACTTTTACATGATGAACTATATAATATACATATTATATAAGACACTTTCAAGCCCTTTGCTTTTCATGCATGGGTTCTTGGTAGCCCTGTGGTTTATTTAGTTTTATACAAACTATATGGCCACCAATATGAAAAAAAATCTAAGATATTTATGAGTGTTTTTACCTATTGGTATACAACATGATCAACTAGGTACCTATACCTCATCTATCAAAATAAATTATATATTAATTGGCTCCCATCAAAGACTACTAGTATCTCTAAGAGGACATAGTCATGTAAGTCATGGGAATTCTTAAGGAACCCATCTACTTACCCTATCACATCCCAGATCATCTTGATGAGGTTGAAATTTATTACCAATTGGTGGAAAGAGTTTTTACATGTTTTATCAATCATCATCATAAGGCTTACCTACCTCTTTTGATCATCATCAAGAATCATGTATACCATTACTTCCTTCCCTTACAAAATATGGCTATTGACTAGGAATCTTTGGCTTTAGCAAATTTGAATCACATGATTAGGACCTAAAGGGCATGATACATGCCAATTTAGAGACGTACTCATCTCTCCTCAAACTCAATTATGGCCACCAGATATGGGATGATGATAAGTTATATCTAAATTCCATGGATCACTAGGAGGTGCTCACGAGGATTGAACCCCATATGAAGGATAAGGGTAAGAAGGTGTACATGGGGCCCTCTCAGACCCCCTTTACATTTGCTTAATCTTTAGGGGATATCACATTGATTCCCCTTATAATTTTTAGAAGTATCTTATAGGGGATCTCACTACCTTCTCCCCTATGATTAGTGGCTTCCCCCATCATGGGTTAGCTTCCTCCACCTCTAGTAGCTCAAATTCCTTAGCCCTATCTAAGTCAAACATGCATGACTTAGAAATAACTATCCCAAGCACAGGTAGCTCCAAAACAATAACCTTGACCCCAATTCACCTAGGCTTTAAGGTTCGACACTAATAATAGCCCAAAAATGATCCTAAATCAAGATCAAAAATAGGCACTGGTATAAGTTATTTCCTCACTCCCTCAATTTTATTTTTAATTCCTATAACACCACCCCTTTTCTTGATTATATTATCTCTACTCTTCACCCAAACATCCATGATCTCTACCATCCTTAGCATCCTACCTTCTTCATTTCCATTTGACCTTTCTATTCCCCAATTTGGAACTTTTTTGGTACCCCTACCAGTGATTCCTAAAATTTAGGTGCCCATGAGTTTCCCATCTTCATTGGCCACCTCATCTATTTTTGGAGTAAGTGCATCTATGTGCTTATCTCTAGTGACTAAGAACATCCTAGTAATTCCTATAATAATGTAGAAGTTCCCATAATCAACCCTTGTGGCCCTCTCTATATTAACTCATTCCATAATAGCATTAGGAGCTGACCTAGGTAGAAGGTCATGAAAGAAGTGAAAGGTAGTTCACACTTGACCCATGATATAGGTAGATACTACTCCAATTATACCTACCTTACTAGTCTCTTTCAATCCTGTAGTACCAACCCCATTGGCTCCTCTCATAGCTCCCTATCCCCCTTTTTACATCACCTTGATCACCTAGGGATTCAAATTTAATTATCCAATATCATCCCTTCTACTAAATACCCCCTCTTAAGAATCATCACCCCTCAAGTGGGCATGACCAGAGTCAGTGGTAGGTGTAGATGTTTCCTTGGGCCTTATCATTTTTTCCCCCTTTCACCCTCATGCATTCTCGTGCTATAATACTTTCATCATTCACTTCCTTCACTTATTCCATTCCTCCTCCACCTCATCCTCCACCTATCACTACCATCTCCACCACCTCATCAACACCTCCCAAGGCCTTAGGAATGGTTTTAGTATCACAAGTGCCATAAATAATGATGCAAGGCACCCCATAAGTACAATGGGATTTTGACTACACCATGGGGAATATGAGGAGAATCCTCACCCAAAATTTCATGCTAAAGGGAAACCCTATGGTACAATAGACCCAAGAATACTTATTCTCTCTCACTAAGGTGAGGACTCCTAAGGGAGAAGAGAAAATGGTAGAAGACCCACTCTCATTTCTTTAGGTAATGCATGATATGTTAGATAAGCTTCTTAAGGACATGTAGAGCTAGGACATAACTCTCAAGGTGAAATTCAAGATCTCCTTACCTCCTAAATTAATTGGGTATGTCAAGGATTCCCTCTTACAACTTTTATCAAATATAGGAAAGGTGGTAGGGACTATGGTAGAGACCCATGTGCTCATCCAATGAACCTAGGACTATCTAGAGAGGGTTACTATAATTAATGAGAAGTTCCATAAATTGACTATTGTGATTAATAAAGGCATATTCCTAGATATCAAATTGACGTCCACTTCAGATTTGATCTTATATTAGACTTATGTTTGGACCATGAAAACTACAATGGAGGAGTTTTTTACCTTGTCCCAAATGATGATGGAACCCTTAGAAGATGGTAAAAGGAAGATATTGGTTTATTTCAAAGAAGTAAATACCTTAGTGTTGTTGCACCTAAATGTCACTCTATTGGATGGGGGTGAATTTGGAGTCTACTTGAGTCACTTTAACTAGGTCATGAGGGAAAAGGTGGCCAAGGTGAACAAGGAGGGAGCTTAGAAAGTTCTTGAGATTTCAACTCAATCTACAATGAGAATTATCCAAGTGTATAAAATCTAAGTGTTAGTGGAGTATTCTCTATAGGCATACCAAATACTAGCATCCTAGGCTGAGATAATCTTTAGAGAGCCTCTGATGAACCTCACTAAGCTAGATCAAGATTTTGACCTTGTGGTAGCTTCAATAGAATCTTGGGAGGCAAAGTCAAAGTAGTTAGGATCTAGGTCTTCCATACCACCTCCTAGTATTAGTTGAGTAGACCCCATGGATATTTTAGGAATGGGCTTAGGGGATTTTATCTATTTTTTAATTATGTGGTTGTAACCACTAGGAGTGGCCATCATGGTCTATGATGAGAATCTCATGCTAATTTGGAGTGAATCACATCCTTATCTATAAAATTATAACCACATTATAATTTGAGGGTTAGCAATTTTTATCTCAAAACTTCTCTTACCTTTTTGAATTTTAAAGAGTTGGCCAAGATTGATATTTGTAATAGAATTGGTTATATTAATGAATGTAATTTTAGCTCTTTTAAGTGACACATGTTCTATTTATCAAAACATATTTCATTTAAACTTTAAGTGAATATTAGTGCCTAGATAATTATTTTAAGACTTTGTTAGTTTATGAATGCAATGATTATAATTTTCCTACCTATCATAAACTCTTTGTGAATTCCTCTCATTTTCTTCATAATACTGATAACTAGTGTGATAGTTTGTAAATTATTTTGGAAGTTTATGTGTGACTTAGTATAGACTTCTAGTATTTCTATTTAGTGAGGAATTACAAATTAAGAATTCTTAGTTGTTTCCCCAAACTCTTCCCATTATGCAGCATTGGAGTTTAATCCTTTGGTGAAAATCAACATATAGTGTTATAACTATGGTCAATGTGTTTATCTCAATTGTTAAAGCATTAATTTTACTTGGATCTAGAAACTTTATTTACTACATTATCCTTCCCTCATTTTGTGGTTGTTTTGGAAATTAAACTACCCTTCCTTTTTATTTAGGAAGTGTTGGATTGAATTGTTTGAATACCAGTAATAGATTCAAATAATTCACTCATTCACTTCTAGCCATCAGGACTAAACCATTGGTGGTAATTTTGAATCTTTTATATATTATTCCATGTAGGCTTCATTATGAAGCCAAAATTTTGTATTCGTGCCCTTGATTGATTTCAAATCAGTCCTAAAATAGAGGATGAAAGTTCATCAGTGTTCCCCACTATTCTCTTTGAAAATACTCAATCTCATGAGTATTTTGGAACAAGATCTTGGACCATATAACATATTTGTGTATGCCTATATTAGACTCAAGTAGAATAGTGACACACATGTATTTATAAGTAATAGATATGTCATACATCAACATGGAACTAACACATAGATGCTAAGGATCTAATAAAGTATGTTTATGCTAAAAATATGTTTGGATTTTTGGACTTTTTTCATTTTTTTAGTATTTAAAGAATATTTGAAGAGGAAAGATCATCATAGATCCCATCCAAATAATTTTCATAAGTATTTTCCAACTCACAAATTGGTGCAATGAATTATGGGTACTAAAAAATAGCATGTATATGTGCAATATCTATCACTATAGTGTTTGTGATGCTCTATGTATGTATAATAGAAATTTGAGGTCATGAAGTAGTAATAAAAGTGATAGGGGTTTTATAGTCATATAAAATGTCATTTTAATGTATTAAGTGTCACTTGAGACCACCATATCTTTAACCTATCCCTAGACCTATATTAGGGCCTCTTTTGATCATTTCCTATCTTTTATACATGTTTAACCTATGCCCAGATATACCAAGAGCTGCATTGAGCCATCACTTAGGCATCCATGATCCTTTTTCATACATACAAGTCAACTAGAAAATAACATGACCCCATTAGTGTATAGTATAGTGTGTTATTGGTAAAAAGGGTAGCGTTATTAACCCTTATTTTCCCTTGCCCCTAAAGGATATATTTCCACTTTTTGAAGCATCTTAGGGTTGACATAGACTAATTTCATATCTCAAATAGAATTAGAACACTATATAAATACCACTCTCATTCATTTTTATAATATATGGAAATTATCATGAATAAGCTCAAAAATAGTTATGCAAATTAAGGTTATTGATCCTTATTTACCACTATTTTTGCATACATCCATCTATAGGAGCATAGATCTCACTTGTACTTAGGTTTATAATATTAATTCACAATTAAATAATTCAAATTAGCTTTCATGGTTAGGCATACTAATATCACTCTCACTTGCACCAACATTTAGGTTGGGATAACTACATCAAGCCTAATTCCCTTTCAAGGTACTAGTATGTAGGCAATGCTCAACACATGGGGTGTTGAGGTCCTATCTAGCATAACCTACTAATGTCACTCTCCTTCCACTTTTGTTTATAAAACATCCTAAAAATCATGGAGGCTTAGGATTTCATAGTGAAATAAGTCAAAACATAGAATAGGTGATGATCCAAGTCTTAGTTACACATATATAGGCTTACCAAAATAGAGTGAAGGTTTTCCCAAATTTTTACTACTTCAGTTACATAAGGTCATTAGCACTACACATAAGATCTATAGTGTAGTACACTATTGGCAAAGAGGGACACACTATTATCTAAAGAGGGGTTTGAAACTTATTTTCCATTGATGACACTCTACCCTACTCCTATATCACTTTGTAGCCCACCACTTATCCATCTCAGTCATATTTTCTAGCTAAGTACACCTTTTCTAATTCATTGTTATTTATAGAATATTCAAATAAACCAATTATTGTAAAAATTGGTGGATATTGATATTTTAGTATTTTATTCCCTTATTTATTACACAATTCTTTCTCAACCTAGGGTTATATTCCATAATCTCAAAAAGATAAGTCATTTGTTGAACATGACTTACTTCAAATATTACCTAAACCCTAACCCTAGATGATCTTTAAGTTTGTATCCATATGTTTTTAGTGCTCAGTAATTAATTTCAAAATCTTAGATCTGATTCATTAGTTTATTTTTATAATCTTTCATAGATTTAATTTCTTCAAAGGTTTAAAATATACAACTTTTTGTCTTCCTAATTTCTAACCTACAATGGCAGAATTTGATAGATGGTTTGATGAGACTGATAAGAGACAATTGAAAATTTTCATTTCTAAGCATTCATATATGCAAGATGACCTTATTTTTATTTTTTAAGATCTTTTAAATTCCATTACGGGTAAATTGTCTAACCTAATAGATGCTAATATTATTACACCTACTAGGGGGACACTCAGATTCTATAATAACTTACTATAACTAGGCAACTCTCACTAGTGGAAAAACCTCTTATGGCTAGTACACATTCCTACTCCCAGATGTACACTTAGGATTGAGATCCATTCTCTACAGGCTAAGGTATTACATCTTGAGTAGGGTGTCACTAGACCATCTCATACTTTGGACTCTCATGTTCTCTTACATACACCATTGGTAAAACATAAAATGGTAATTCTATTACCATCTAGATTTATGGAATCCAAGCTTACTTTGTATGATGGTAAGGGTGACCTAGAACATCATTTGTGCAATTTTCACATAGCATGTTTGGACTATGCATCTAATAATTATCTCTTGACTAAGTTATTCCCTCATAGTTTAAAGGAATATGCATTATAATGGTTCTATGATCTCCCTAATCAGTCCATTGTGACATTTAATCCACTCATAGATATGTTTTTGGCACATTTTTTATAAGCATCAATGATAAAGTTTTGCATGTTTGAGTTTCTCAACTAAATAAAAAATCTCATGAGCCAATAGTTTAATATGTCTTATGATATAAAACCATATTACCAAAGATGACTAAACCCATGGTAGATAGAGAACTCTAGGACATATAAATCAAAATTTATTACCAACATTTCATGAATCTATATTATTCAAAAAATTTCCATCATTTATAGATCTATGCCATATAGTGAAGGAACAAGAAGTTGAAATTATCTCGATGGATAAGTTAAAGTACACAATGAATCAAATTCCACTAATAAGAGTTCAACTAATCTCCCATATAAGGTGAGGCCCAATGAAATAAGAATGAGCAAAATACAATAGTTAACATAGCCTTAGAGCCAACTCCTTATGTGGTTTTATCAATTCCTCCAAGGAGATATTTTACAAATCTTCTTGAATCACAAGCTCAAATTCTATAGCAAATTTTGGAATGTGGTGCCACATCTATCACTCCCATCAAATAGGTTGATATGACTAGGTATCTTCCAAATAATTATGATTCTAATGCATTTGAGATTATCACAAGGCCTCTGACTATACTAAAAATAGATGCATCATATTATGACATAAGATCCAATATTTGATAGGTGCTAATATCATTGATGTGAGCACCCCTACAGAAGCACCCAAATCACAACCAATTGAATCAAAAGTAATTAAAATAAATCTTGATCCATTTCTAAAACATATAGTTTATGAGAAAACAAACACTTCAGGTGTTCATTATACTTATTAGGCACATGCACCATCATCATTTTATCATAGTCATATAATGGACACATACACTCTATATAATATCATTGGTGTGTATCATACTATAGTGTCAACTATGCCTCTTATCACTTTATCATAACATGAGATTGTTTATGATGAATCATATTTAAATGCACTCTTTGTATAAGCTTACATTTATCAGTATCCTATTTAGAGTGCCATGGTTGATAATGGGTCAAGCATCAATATGTGTATTATTACACTTCTACATTACTTAGGCTATTCAAATCAGGATATTTTATTAGCAGATACAATTATTATTGGCTTAAGTGGCCATGTTCAGAGCTCCATTGGGGAGATCATATTTCAATTATAGGTTAAGACCACACATGTGGCCACCATATTCATAGTTGTAACTAGTGCCATAACATTTGATATGTTATTGGGTAGGCCTTGCATATAGAATATTTGAGTCATTCCTTCCACCTTACATAGATGTCTTAAGTATATACATGTTAATTAAGTTATTACAATTGAGCACCTTCCATATGAATATCCTTTACTTACTCCATAGACAATTAAAAAATAATCACCATTAACAACTCCACACATAGATTCCATTAGCACACCTTAGATATAGTTCAACCACCAAAATAGGTGAAGTCTACTTCTACAACATTACCACATATGCACACTCTCCCACAAAGACCTTTATTAGAGAGACCCTTATGTCAAATACATGTTTTGGATTCTAAAGAGCCTCTTTCTACCCCATTCCAACCCATACTAATGGTAAAAAGTCCCCAAATCACTCTGTATAGAGCATCCATGCCAATTATAGCTTCTTCTACTAGATGGATCCCAAAGAGCCCCATAGTTCACAAACTAGTTTAGTCAACTCCACAAATTCATAACTATACTCCATAGTCTATTTCAGCTACAAATTATTCAATACATCTAGTTCCTAGATCTCAGATACTTTCTTGCACATCATATGCAATCACTCTTTATTTACTTGATACATGTCACCTTTATAGTGATTCTATTTCAAGACTCATCAGTTAATATGTTTACCTATTACTTATATATAGTTTTATTATTTAAATTTACTTATACATAGTTTCATTTTCATGTTGATTGTACATAGGTTATACTAAAAAAACACAAAAAATATAATATGCTCAAAAATATAAAAACATTTAAATATTGCTCAGAAAATACAAATTTAGATTGTATGCATTTCCATGTTTACATTCCTTAGATTTACTAGGTACTACATATGTTATCTATGTTAGTGTAGTCAATTTTATTATACATACATGATTCACTTATTCCCTTTGAGTGTTGTTAGATTAATACAAGACTTTGGCCCTCTAAATAGATCTATATTTACTATTATCCACCCATTAGGGGCACATACACATATACACTGATTCAACATTGATATATGAGTCCATTAGGGACATCATACACATAGCTTCTAGTTTACCAAGTTATACCTTTCTATATTCCATATCAAATATTTAACATTTATTATATCTTGATATTGATCATCTTATGCTACACTAATTTTTTATCAACTAATACTATTATAGACTCAACTTATGTACATCTTTTCTCTTATATATATTTTTACCACATGATTATTGCATAATTTCATTTCTAGCTTTACTGGTCATTATTAGATTGTGTCTCTTTGCTTCCACATCTACTTGAGGGAATTTGAATATGTCATTATCCTTTCATTTATTTTATGATTTGGACATGTACCCATGTCCTTGTGTATTCTTATTGATTTTGTATGTGTAAATTTGAACATGTCCTTCCATGTGGATTTAAGCCAAACTTGCATGCTTTTTTGCATATGTGGACATTTGAACATGTTTTTATATGTATTCCATTTCTCAAAATTAGTGATAATGCATATGTCCCTTGTATTGTGGCCCTTTGGCCTATAAATCTATGTAATTTTGTGTAAAAACTAAATATATACTGAGCATATATGATAATCTATGACTGAGAGTATGCAAATCTAAGTTGTACTTATCGTACCTTTATGATAATTATATTTATTTATTTTTTAAGCTACTAGATAATAGAATAGTGGGTAGACTATAGTGTAATATGCTCTTGGTAGTGTACTGCACTATTCTTCAAAAGTGTCATTTCTAAGAAAAACTAAGATAGGTATATGTATGACTATATTTCACTATATTTTTTTAGTTTGATCTCTATAATTTGTGTTTGTATGCTAAACACTATGTTTTGGGTGCTCATTAGGATGGCTTGATTTATGTGACAAACCCCTATGAATGCCCCTATTTTGAGGGGAGTTTTTGAACCTCTTAATAACTTTCCTTAAAATAAAATGTATGCATCATGTGTGTTAGACTAAAAATATATGATATATATGTGATGAAATAATATAATGTGTATACATGACATTGGAATGTAAAATATATTGAGCATAAGTTGGCAATACACTATGTATGTTAGATCTTGCATTCCCAAGGTTGTCAAGATAGATATCATAATTTAAGCATGTATGTGAACAAAAAATTTGAATATAATCTAAGTAAAATACTTGGGGGAATGGGGTATGATGTCCATCAAATTACCCAAGAAGGAAAGAGAGATGCATGAGGTCACTCATGGCATCATAAACTTTATGTAAAAGTAACAAGAAAGAGATAAAGGTCATGGCCATGACACATACACGAAAGCATACATACAAACACATGTTTATCAGATTGGGAGCATAATGCATGGCATGATAAATCCTATTTTAGTTTTAGATATGCACACACACATATTACTATAACTCAGTCTAGAATCAATATGCACATATATCAAAATTGGGGGCATGTGCATGGCACATTATTTCTATATGCTTAATTCTACACTAGTTCTTTAAAATGGAATGACAAGTTCATGTTATTCTCCACATTTTATAATTTAGACACCATATACACTAGGATTACACTAGATTAATGCCTCATTTTGTCTATAACAATTGGCATACCTAATTTATCAAGTTTCCCAGTGGTCCCTGAGTCATTTTACATTTTAAAGTTCTTGAGTGGCCATTAGCCATGTTTTATAACTTCATGAAACCACATAGTTTTAGTTTCAACTTCTTTCACTACACATGGGTAGACAATGATGGATTTGTGACCTATTTGAGTTCTTGTGGCACTTATATAAGAGGGTTGGATAAGTCATCGGTCCAATCCAAGTTATTCACAAATTATGATCCATCAAACATGGGTGGTAAATGATGGAGTCAAGGTTTTCTTGATTTATTGATCCAACCACACATGGGTATTGGGTAAGCCATCAAATCAATCCAAACTATTCATTATTTGATCACCATCTATGTGCACACATAGGATTTCACTAGATTTTTACATTGGTTCATGTACCTAGTGAGGTGTATTGATTCCTTTTTTCATTTAACATCTATTTACTTAGTTTTGTCTCTTTTTTTTTGATAATTTTTAAAGTAAATATTGATTCATATACATTTAATTTTTAGGACACATAATGGATCATAGTTCGTAGACTTAGACCCATATTCATAAGCTTTGCATCAAAGGTAAATCCAAGTAAATTTCTCTTTCATTTATCTTAATTATTTCACTTTGATACATGTATAACATAAATGGGGGTAAATATAGTCATATAAAATGTCATTTTAATGCAATGAGTGTCACTTGAGACCACATTATCATTAGTTTAAAACTAGACCTTTCTTAAGGCCTCTTTTGATCCTTTTCCAACTTTTATGCATGTTTAGCCTATGCTAAGATATACCAAGAACAACATTGATCTATCACCTAAGCATCCTTGATCCTTTTTCACACATACTATCCACATGTACAATAAGATAGACCTATTAGTCTATATCATAGTGTGCTATTGGCAAAAGGGGTAGCGTTATTGAACCTTAACTTTTGTTGCCCCTAAAAGATATCTTTCCATTTCCTGAATCATCTTAGGGTCAGCCTAGATACATTTCATGTCTCGAATATCATCATAACACTATATAAATACTAGTTTCATTAATTTAGCCAATATATGGTGATTATCATGACCAAGTTAAATTTTTTTTGTTAAAATTAAGGTTATTGATCCCAATTTACCACTATTTTTGTATACATCTATTTATAGCAACCTAGAGCTCAATTTTACTTAGGTTTCTAATCTCAATTCACACTAAAAGAATTCAAATTGGAATTCATACTTACAAATAATAAAATCACTCTCACTTGCACTAGAATTTAGATTAGGATAACTACATTGGGCTTGATCCCCTTTCAAGGTATTGGTATGTGGGTAGTGCTCAACACATGGGGTGTTGAGATCATGCCAAGCCTACCCTAGTAACACCACTATCCTTCCACTTGTGTTCATAAAAAAATTTATAAAACATGAAGGCTTAGGGTTTCATAGTGAAATTAGTAAAAACACATAATAGGTGACAATCTAGGTCTTGATCACACATATACAGGCTTCCCAAAATAGAGTGAAGGTCTACCCAAAATTTCATTATTTCACTTGCATAGGGTAATTATCACTACAGAAAAGGTATATAATATATCTCACTACTAGAAAAGAGGGTCATGATATTCTCTAAAGAGGGTTTTAACACCTACTCTCCACTAATGAACACTGCCCTACTCCTACATCACTTCCCATCTTGCCACTTATCCATCTCAGTAATATTTTCTAGCTAAGTACATGTTATCTAATTCATTACTTTTTATAGAATATTAAAACAAAATATATTATTTTGAAAATTAGTGGCCATTGATACTATAGTATTTTATTCCATGATTTTTTACCTAGTTCTTTATCAACCTAGGGTTATTACATAATCCTAAAATAGATAAATTAGGTTTGTGGAACCCATCTCTCTATGTTGTGTGGTTTCTTTGGAATAACAATAGTAAAAACATGTTGAGGTGTTCAAGATGTTGGAATTGGTGTGTAATATAAGATGAGGATTATATGGAATTGATGTGATGATATCTTAAGTTTTAGTTCCCTAGTAAATGGGATTATCTATTACTTACCCTTTTATAGTGGATTAACCTTAGTAGGTTTAATAATTAGCTACCTAAATTTTTCTCATTCAAAAGGATGCTCATATGGGATTATAATAACTATAATTACCCAAATGGAATGAATGTATTTAACAAACCCTTACACTATATAAGGTGTTGCTCAAAGTATATAGATCCAAGGTCTTCTCAATAATAGATCAAATATTCCCATGGAAGGTACAACTGAAAAGGTAGTAACCACATGTATGAGAGCAACTTGTAAAGGTAGGTCAATCTCACCAAGAACCTTCTAGGAGATCATATAAAATTCTATAATTGATATAGTATAAGGATGCAATTCATGATGAGCATAACCCAAATGCACAAGTAATGTCATGGTGAAAACATTTTCACTTGCACCATTATCAATCATAATGTTTTGTATAGGCTAGTACTCAAGGAATGCTTGATTGAATAAAGAATAAAGATTAGAGTCATCATCCTTAATCTCAGTGTCATCAAAAGTCATAAAATGTCTCTGAACCATAGGATGTATATGTCATGTATAAGTACCATGTAGTCATCCAAAATGTCATTTAATGAAATGAGTGTCACTTAAGACCAACCTACCCTTAGCTTATCCCTATACTTATCTTAAGACTTCTTTTGATCATTTTCTAGCTTCAATACATGTCTAACCCCTGCCCAAATATACCAAGAGCCACATTAATCCATCACCTAGGCATCCCAAATCCTTTTTCACACATGCTAGCCACTTGGAAAATAACATAATGTGTTATTGGAAAAGGGGGAAACACTATTGACCCTTAACTTATTTCACCCATAATAGATATATTTCCACTCCTCTAAGTATCTTAGGGTCAGCCTAGATTCATTTCATGTCTTGATAAACATCAATAAATTATATAAAGACCACTCTCTTTCATTTATCCATTAAATGGTAGTTATCATGAACAAAATCAAAAATAGTAATGCAAATTAAGGTTATTAATCCCTATTTACCACTCTTTCTACATACATCCATCTACAATATCCTAGAGCTTAGTTTTAATCAAATTTTTAGTTTCAAGTCATACTCAAATCATTTAAATTAGCATTCATGCTTAGGTATACTAACATCACTCTCACGTGCACTAACACTTAGATTAGGAGAATTACATTAGGCCTGATCCCATTTTGAGGTATTGGTATGTAGGTAATGCTCAACACATGGGGTGTTGAGGCCACATCCAACCTACCCTCCTAATTACACACTTTTTACACTTATGTTCATTAAAATCCTAGAAAACATGGATTTTAGGGTTCCATAGTGAAATAAGTCAAAATAAAGAACAAATGATGATCTAGGTTTCAATCACATAGGTACAAGCTTTCTAGAATAGAGTGAATGTCTACCCCAAATTTCACTACTTATCTACATAGGTTCAATAACACTGCACATAAGGTCAATAACATTGTGTGATATTGGAAAAGAGGGTCATACCACTATCTGAAGAGGGTTATAACACATGTTCTCTACTGATGACACTCTACCTTACTTCTACATCACTTTATAGCTTGTCACTTATTTGTTTTAGTCATATTTTCTAGTTAAGTACACCCTTTTCAATTCATTGTTATTTATAGGTTAATCAAAAAAATTAATTATTATAAAAATTAGTGGTTATTGATACTATAATATTTTATTCCCTAATTTACATACTCATCTCTTTTATCTAATTAAGGTTTTATATTAATTCCCAAAATAGTTAAATCATTTGGTGAACCTGACTTACTTTAAATAGTACCCTAACCCTAGCCTATCATTAAGGTTTATATTTCTAGTCTTCTGAAAAACCTCATACTCATGTTTTTGATCCCTATATTTTTTAATTTTTATTTTGTCTAAACATGATAGTAATGATATATTTTATATAGTACTTTCTTATTCAAAGTTTCATAATATATCTAGCCTGTTATTTTTTTATTATGTGAAATTTAATCAATACGTATATTATTACACACATAGAGGATATAATGCATAAGATAAAAAATGCATCACCTAAAATTAACAAATCTTCTTTATATTCATTTTTCTCTTTGGTTCACTTTGATTCCTTACGTATCGGTATTAGACATAAGAGAACATTAGTGTTTTCACTTATCCCTCCTAATTCCCAGCCCTAACCATCTAACTACTATCCCACTCCTACTACCAGTTTTATTCTCATAGTAGACCCTATGGTCCATGCTATGATGTCCATAATGGGTACAAAATAATGGTAGGTTAGTAAAAACAATGGTAAAATGAGTGTTACTCCACTCATAATTTCCATTTTAGAGTTTCTATAACATTCTAACACATATAAATATGTTTTTTATGAAACACTCTATGACATTAGGGTACCAATCACAATAGAGACAACTTATATTGCTTCTATAATCAATACTATGAAATGGACCAAATAGCATATTTCTTTCAAAAAGGAGATCTTTCACCTCTGAACATCATAGATTAACATTTACCTCTGTACATCTAATTACAAATTAAATATGTGGGTGTCAAATGAGTGTTAAATGATAATGGATTAGGGTTAAACATTTGTAAGATCTCTTTTATCTAACTTCTTAATATACATGCTAAGCATTTAGATCATGTTGATATGAACATTCAAGTATTTTATAATATTTCACACAAAGTTTTGGGTCAAATAACACTAAATTTTACATCAGGGCCTATAACACTACCTATAACATGTCAAGTTATACCCAATGATCTTAATTATAATATTTTACTTAGGAGACCTTGGATTCATGATATAAATGAAATCCCATCAATTTTACATACATGTTTCAAGTTTAGTTACCAAATTTATATATACACATGCCCTATGGATTCAGAACCATTCAAATATTGTCAGAATATAGAGCCTACACAACTATATTCCTCACATGTATTTTTCTATAAGACCTATACAATCTAATATTCAACATTTACATATGAATCCCATAGACACTTGAGGCGTACATGATAATAAATTTACTTATCTATTTTCAATAAAATATTTCAAAAAATAGGCTACATAAGACAAGGCCTCAGAAAACATGAACAAGGAATTCTTAATCTCATGAAGGAATTTGATAAAAAAGGTAGGTATGGACTCAAATATAAGGATAACACATCTAATGCTAAGTATTTCCACCATGATTATCAAAATATAGTGTTTTTTATACCTATTCCATGGACAAATAATATAGTAAATCATATCCCTGCACACTCATTTGTGTATCCCGACATTATTGATGATACTATTTCTCTAGATCTACTCATTTTAAATGACTTTACCAATGATGAACTTCTCTTAAAATTATTAGGGTAATATGAGGATATACCTTCATTTTATCCTAAGAATAGGTTTGCTCATTCCATAAATGCCTCATGCATACTTTGATGAGAGTTTTGACATTTCAGATGACATCCCAACTAACAAAGATAAAACCCTACCTATAACACCTTACACCATTGATCAATCTACATTACTTAAAAAATAAATAGTTGAATTCAATTATGGAACATAAATTAATTCTTGTATAATATTATTAGCTATTGCCCTATATAAAGAAGAGGATATAGATATTTGATAGATTTTAAAGGACTTCCTTAAACTTTCACTTGGTCCTATTCAGATATGTTAGGCATCAATCCTTCAATCATAGTAAAAATAATTATACTCTGTCTATATGTAAATACAATTAGACAAAAGATTCAAAAAATTTATCCTAAGGTGGCTCTTTTAGTAAAAGATGAGATCAAACATCTCCTTTATGCATGCTTAATTTGACTAGTTTCTCACCCATGGGTATCCAACATTGTAATAGTTGTTAAGTCTAATGGGCAAATTCAATGTTGCTCTAATTCTATATATTTAAATAAACCATGTCTTAAGAATGACTTTACCTTACATAACATCCATATGATAGTAAAATCCACAACAAGATATGAGATGATATCTTTCATAGATGGTTTTATCAATTATAATCAAATCAAGATAGATGAAAAGGATCAAGAAAAAACTTCTTTTATCACACCATGTGGTATTTTTTTCTATATAGCCATGTATTTTGGATTAAATAATGCTAGAGCAACATACTAATGAACTATGACCCATATTTTTCATGATCTAATTCCTAAAATAGTTGAAGAGTAGGTTGATAACATACTAGCTAAATTAAAAGAGTGATAATGCCATGTAGTATATTTATGACATGTTTTTGAAAGCTTAAGACAATATAATGTATGACTAAATCCCTAAAAAAGCATCTTTGGTGTCACATATAGTAATTTATTGGGATTTATAATATCCCAATATGGCATTAAGGTAGATCTAAATAAATACAAGACTATAATGGATATGTCTCCTCCTACAAATTTAAATCAAATTCAATCTTTACAAGGCAAAATTGAGGTGATACATCACCTTGTGGCATAGCTAGTAGATAAGACTCAGTCAATCACAAGAATATTTAAGAAAGATACAAAATTTTAATGGGATATTTCATGTCAAGAAATACTTAATGTACTCAAACAATACTTGTTGAATCCTCATGTGTTGGTGCCACCCATATCCGATAGGCCACTTCTCCTTTAAATTTCTATAACCAATCACACACTCATTGCACTTTTGGCACAACATAATGACTATAATAAAGAGTGAATTATTTACTACATCATTCACAACTTGTTGATTATGAATTAAACTATTTCACAATAGAAAAAATCTATTTAGCACTCATATTTACTACACAAAGGCTTTGATACTATACAATGAATAATAAGACACATGTTACTACAAAAGTGGATCCTTAAAAATATCTTATGTCAAAATCACACCACCTCTTTGTCCATATATCCAAATCATTAATGTTACTTATATAGTTCAATCTAAAAATCATGTTACAAAAATTGATAAAGGGACAAATAATTGTAGACAATTGGTAACAACACTAATATTAGATACTAATCCTTTCAATGATAACTTTCAAGATGATTTCATAGCTTACAACATTAATTCTAACACATGGACAATTTTTTTCAATGGTTCTAGATGTACATCAAGAATCAGAGTTAGAATTATCTTTATCACTCCATTTGGGTGAATAATTCCACTTTCATATTGATTAAGTTTCTCATGCATAACAATATCATAGAATATGAGGCACTTATCATTAGCATCTTTGTAGCTCAGACTCTCAAGTAAAATATATTAAGTTCTATAGGGATTCACAGTTGGTTTTTATTTAATTCATAAATGTCTACCAAACCAAGGAATAATTCTTAATTCTGTACAAGAATATGGTTCAATGTCTATGTGCTCAATTTGAATACTTCTCTATTGAAAATATTCCTTGAGAAGACAATCATCATGCCAATGCAATGACAAGTGAGGAATCATTGATACCTATTAACATAAATGATGAGAAATATATATTCACTATTAAAATATTACAACCTCATAACTCTATCAAATATTACCACTAAGTGTAGTACAAAATCCTCATAATGGTTTTGCAATATTTATAATTTTTTGCACAAATTTATCATGCCAAATACTTTCACCAAGAATGATAAGTGAAAATTATAGTTAAGTTCCCTTTATTATATCATCATCGATGGGGACTTATTTAATAAATCTTTTTATGGACACTTACTCTGATGTTTGACATTTGATGAAACTAAGTTGTCCATCATCCAAGTACATAACAATGAATGTGGTGGCCATTATAGCATAAAAGTAATGTCACACAAATTAATTTTACAAGGGTATTATTGGCCCACAATGGAACTAGAATGTTAAGAATATGATAAATTATGTGATAAATGTCAATGAAATATCAATTTACACCATGTTCTTTCATAACAATTACAACATGTTGTCTCCCCATGGCCATTCATGTTATGGGGATTTGATTTAATTGGTAAAATCAACCCAAAATTAGTAGGGGTCACAAATTCATCATTAAAACTAAAAAATAATATAATAAGTGGTGTAATCCATCCTATTAAAACCCATAAAAGGAAAATATATATGTCTCTTTTTCATGGTGAACATCATTTCCCATTTTGGCCTACCAATGACCATCATTACAGATAATGGAACCTCCTTTAAGAACAAAAAAATGATGAAATTTTGTGATAAATAAAGGATCCAACACGTGTTCTCTAATCCACACTATCCATAGGGTAATGACCAAGTAGAATCTACAAACAAGACAATTAACAATATCTTGAGCAAAATGGTTACCAAATTTGGTGATGATTGGCATAATTAGCTCGTCTATGTATTATGGGCTTATCTCACTAATATTCACACACTAATAGGAGTTATCCTTTATTAATAGGTGAATGGAACTAAAGCCATTATCCTACTGGAATTAGAAATCCCATCCTTATGAGTATCCCTCAAAGGGCTTATCACAAATGACCAATACATATAAAGATGTCTTTATGAGTTAGATCAGTTGGATCACACATGCAACCAAGTTGTAGAGCACCATAGAGCATACCAGAAATGAATCCAATAGGCATATAATATCCATTTTCATAGTAGAGAATTTTAAGCCAATGATCTCATTCTAAAAAAGAACCTCATAAATGTTAATGCCAAAGAAGAGACAAAAGGAAATTTTGAACCAAATTGGCTTGTCCTGTACTTAATCTTAGAAAAGCTTAGCCCTAAGGTATACCATATATCTTCACTCAATAGTAAGGTAATGAATAATCCAATGAACATCATGAATCTACGAATATTCTATATTTAAACTACTCATAGTTTACTTATACACAGTTTTAATATTTCAATTTACTTGTTTATAGTTTCATTTATCTTGATCCTTGTACATAATTTCATTTTCATGTTGTTTGTACATAGATTATACTTAGAAAACACAAAAAAATATTATGTTAAAAAATAAAAAACATTGAAATATTTCTCAAAAAATTCAAATTTTAGATTTTATACATTTCCATGTTTACATTCCTTCTATTTGTTAGGTACTACATATAATATCTATGTTAGTGTATTTAGTTTTATCATACATTCATGTTTCACTTATTCCCTTTGAGTCTTCATAGATTAATATAGGACTATAGTCCTCCACCCATATTTAGATTTGCTACTATTTTCCCATTGGGGAAACATACACATATACACAAATTCAACATTGACATATTATCCCATTATGGGCATCATACACATAACTTTTGGTTTGATAGGTTGTATCTTTCTATAATCCATATCATAGATTTATCATTGATTATATCTTGATATTGATCATCCTATACTACATTAAAAAATTTATGACTACTACTATTATAGACTTAGCTTATGCACATATTTTCTCTTAAATGAACTTGTACCACATGTTTATCCATACTTTCATTTCTAGATTTACTAGTCTAGATTTGATTATGTCTATTTTATTCTACATCTAATCAAGGACATTTAAATATGCCATTTTTCTATGGCTCTAATTTAATTACTTTCATTATGTGTATGTTTTAGACACATGTCCATGTCCATTTATGTGCTTATTGATTGTGTATGTGGACATTTAAACATGTCCTTCCATGTGGATTTAAGCCAACCTTGATTTCTCTTTGTGTATGTGGACATTTAAACATTACCTTGTATGCATTTATTTCTCAAGCTTAGTGACATGTGCCCATGTCCCTCGTATTATGGCCCCTTGGCCTACTTTGTATGACTCATATGTTTGTATGTATGCTTTGATGTATGCATCATGGTCATGACACTTGTATCTAGCTTATTGATTTCACATTCATTTTGTGATGCCATGAGGGACCTCATGCATCTCCCCTTCCTCTTTGGGTTCATTGATGATCATCATTCCCCATCACCCATGTAGCTTACTCAGTTATATTTAGATTTATTGTTTATATACATGTTTACATTATTATATCTATCTAAAAAACCTTGTGAATGCTATATCTAACACACAATGTACATTGCCAACTTATGCTCAATATTTTTTACATGATGTCATGTATACACATTATATTGGTTTGTCACATAGATATCATATATTTTTAGTCTAACACAAATTATGCATAGATTTTATTTTGAGGACAATTATTGTAGAGGTTCAACAAATCCCCTAAAAATAAGGGGCATTAAAAAGGGTTTATCAAAGAGATCATGCCATCTTAGTTCACTCAAAACACAATTTTCAGCATGTAGACATAGATTATAGAGCTCAAACTCAAGAAAATATAGTGAAATATAGTCACACATAGATCAGTCTCAATTTTTTTAAGAAATAACACTTTTGGATAATAACACAGTCTACACTATCAGAAGTGCATTACACTATAATCCACCCATTGTGCTACTAACCAATAGACTAAAAAATATAAGGTTCTATAATTTTTAGAAAGGTATAGTAGGTATAGTTTAGGTTTACATAGTCTTAGTCATAGAGTATTAGATATGATTAGTATATACTCATTTTTTACAAAAAAATACACATGTTTGCTTAGCTTGGTGGCATCATGCATAACATGATCACTCCAATTTTAGTTTTAGATATACATAAACACATATTACTATGACTCAATCTAAAATCCATATGCATAGATATCAGAATTGAGGGCATGTGCATGACACATTGTTTCCATATGATAAATTTTAAATTAGTTTTCTTAGAAGGAATGATAAGTCCATGCCATTTTCCATGTTGTATAATTTATGCACCATATGCACTAGTTTTACACTAAGATTACACAAATTTTTTTTCTCATTCTTTCTGTAGTAGTTGGCATTCCCAAGTGGCACATAGCCATTTTACATTCCCAAGTGGCCTAGAGCCATTTTACATTTATGAGTGGCTCCTAAGTTGATTTACATTTTAAAGTTTCTATGTGGTATAGATTCATCTTATATAGTTTTAGTTACATCACATAGTTTTAGTTTTAGATTCATCTACTACACATAGGTAGGAAATGATAGATTCATAGCCTATTTGAGTTCTTGATCCACCTATATAATAGGGTTGGACAATTCATCAATCCAATCCAAGTTATTCATAGATTATGATCCATCAAAAAGGGGTGGGCAATGATGGAGTTAAGGATGAATTGAGTTATTAATCCACCCACACATGGAGATTGGCAAAGCCATTATCCCAATCCAAGATATTCATCATTTGATCACCACACACACACACACACACACACACACACACACACACAATAGGATTTCACCAAGCTTTTGCATTGGTTCATATATCCAATGAGGTGTATTCATTATTTTCCTCTTTCTTACATATTTTTACTTAGTTTTGTCTTTTATTTTGATATTTTATTCAGTAAGGATTTATTCATAAATGTTTCATTTTTATGACATGCAATGGAGCATAGTTCATAGACTCAAACCCATGTTCATGGGCTTCACCTTGTAGGTAAGTCTAAGTATGTTTCTCTTTCTTTTGTCTTAGTCATTTCACTTTGATAAATTGATAAAATAAAGTGGGGGGGGGGGGAAATGTAGTCATATAAAATATCATTTAATGCAATGAATGTCACTTTATACCACCATATCCTTAGCTTAGCCGTAGACCTATATTAAGACCTCTTTTGATTATTTTCTCACTTTAATGCATGTCTAACCCATAACTAGATATAACAAGAGTTGCATTAAGCCATCACCAAGGCATCTACATAATTTTTCACATGTGCCATCCACCTAGATAATAATATGACCCATTTAGTCTATAACATAGTGTACTATTAGTAAAGGGGGCAACACTATTAACCCTTAGCTTCTTTCACCCCTAACAAATATATTTCTACTCCTTGAAGCATATTAGGGTTGTCATAGACTCATTTAATGTCTCTAAAAGCACCATAACACTATATAAAGGCCACTCTCATTCATTTATCCCTTAGATGGAAATTTCCATGAACAAGCTCAGAAATAATTTCTCAAATTAAGGTTATTAATCCTTATTTACCCCTATTTTTGCATACATCTATCTATAGTAACCTAGATCTTAGTTTTACTTAGATTTTAAATTTCAAGTCACATTCAAAGAATTCAAATTGGTATGCATATTTAGGTGTATTATCATCAATCTCACTTCAACTAACACTTAGATTTGGATAACCACATAGGGATTTATCCCCTTTTGAAGCATTAGTTTGTAGGCAATCTTCAACATATGGGGTGTTAAAGTTGCATCCAACCTACCCTACTAATGACACTCTTATACACTATCAAGTATAGAGGCTTAAGTTTCCATAATAAAATCAATCAAAATGAAGCACAAATGATGATCTAGGTCTCAGTCATGTAGGTATAAGCTTCCAATAATAGAGCAGAAGTCTGCCCCAAATTTCATTGCTTCATTTTCACATGGTCAATAGTGTTGTGTATAAGGTTAATAAAATAATGTCCTATTGGAAAAGAGGGGAAAATTATTATCTAAAGAGTGTTTTTACACCTATTCTCTACTAATGATACTCTTGCATGCTTCTACATCACTTTCCAACCTACCACTTGTCTGTTTCAGTCATATTTTATAGCTAAGTACACCATTTTCAATTTATTGTCATTTATAGGATAAGTAAACAAACTAGTTATTATACAAATTAGTAGCTATTAATATTATATTATTTTATTTCTTGATTTATATAAATAGCTCTTTTATCTACTTAGGGTTTTATATTAATTCCTAAAATAGTTAAATCATACCAATAATCCCATCTAATGGTGCCCATAATGTGATGGAGGAGGATGTGAATCATATTCCATTTGCACTTTTGGTTCCTTCTTAGAAAGTATTTTTAAATATTTTATATTTCAATGCAAAACATATATTCATAGAATGTCCTAGTCCCTAGTGATAGTCATAATAAGTATTCACATCATATCCTTTAGGTATAAGCCTATTTATATCAACCTCTATAGGATGAGGGAGATATATAATATGACACTCTATTATCCATGTGAGTAATGAAGTGGGAGACTCAGGTAAACATGTAAATTGTCTCTTGGGTACATTATATAAGATAAGTTGATTAGGCTACTTTGAAACTATGTTAACTATGGTGGTTTCTTCCTTTTATACATAAGAGGTTTTATCTTATACTTGGTTTGATTGTAAATTTGGTACTAGATGTAAATGTATTTGGTGTGTTTGATACATACATGAGCTTATTTAATGAAATACGATTCATTTCATAATCTCATACAACATGGCATAAGTCATAAAAAGATTTGAACTTGAAAATAATAGACTACTATAAATGATCAAGCAAACATTTCTTTAATATATCTTGTAACTCTTTATCTACCATAGGATTGGTCATTTTACCCAACATTTTATCTTAAGACATATTCATTGATAGGTTCATTTGTTACTTGTTTGATTTTGGTAATTTGATCATAGGAAACCTTTTCATAAATATTAGTGGAAAAGTGTGCCAAAAATTGATTTATAAGAGGTTTGAATATTTTCATAGTTTGGAGAGGTAAATCATAAAACCAACCAAAAACATAGTCCTTGAGGCTTCTTGGGAATAATTTTGTCAAATTTTATCATTAGAGGCATATTCAAGGCATGCCACATAAATTTATTGAAGATGATACCAAAATCACCCTTACCATCATAAAATGTGAACTTAGGTGCAAAAAACCTAGTTGGAAAAGGGTGCAAAGATATCTCAAGTGTAAGAGGGTTATGTAACACATGCTGCAAATCAATAGCATGAGGAAAATTTAAAGCATTTTTTTAAATGTTTGTAACATATTCCTCCAAATTTTTCAAACTATGGACCCATTGGGATTTAGATTAATAGGATGATTAGTTACCAAAGGGGATGTAATCATAATTTGAATAGGCATAAAAACTAGTATTTTAATTGAAACCTTTATTATCCCCATGGTAGATGTAACATTAGTAGTTTTGGGAAACAAATGTTGAAATACATACCTTATGGTCCCACTAAATATAGGAAGGTTGATAGGTATGGAATCAATTGTAGTACCTTTTAAGGATTCATAATCACTAGGTGAGGAGGCCTTAGCCTTACCATTTTTACTAATTTCATCTCATGTAACATAAAGAAATGAATCCATTAAGCCTTTATTATTATGACATGAGTTATCAAGGATTCTTTATATTCAATTTGAAAATGAGATTTTGCATTAAAAATTTTCATTGCTTCACAAATGAAAAAATTATAATTTGCAATAAAGTATAGTAATTAGGAAAATAGGAAACACAAAACCCTAAACCACATATAGTTTGGTTCTAAAAATTTGGGTTCACTAAATGTTTAACCATAAAAATTTAGATTAGGGAGTCTAGGGTTAAATGGGATAGAGATATCATATGGTAAATGGTGATAAACTATATCTATAGCAAGCCAATTAAATTCTAAACTTAGATATAACATATAATAAATTCATTAAACTGGGATAGTCTAAAAATAATAATTACAACTATGTTAAATAAGGAAATGATAAAGAAATGATGTATTTAACTAGTTTTTATGCTAATATAGTTTTGGAATGGAAAAGGTAAGAAGCAAATTGGAAGAATATTCTAGAACAATCACCAAATTCTAGATTGAATGCCTTTGGATTTATAGACACTAGTGTCTTCCTTAGACATTAGCATCAATGTTATTATCTAAACTAGATGTAGTTGTCTTATATAGAGTACCTTCTAAAAAACATGTGACCACTTGGATGATTTTTAGTTTGTCTTCACCTTCATTCTAGTGCATTTAGATCTAGGTCATAGACTGTTGTTCCTCATAAACTTAAAAAACCCTAGTTATTCATCTTCATAGTGACCTTGGGAAAAAAGGGTTAGTGGGAAGATGATATTGAGCTGACCCCAAAGACCCTTTTATCAATTAACATTTCCTACATAGTCAATACTCTAAAGAGGCCCTTAGACTAATGTAGTTCCCCCCTATGTGTTGGGTTGTGTGTGAATCATGTAATATGGAAAAGCAAGTACAATGATGACCTATCTTGGAACTTGCAAAATTAATCTCTTAGGATACTCATTTAGTAATTCAAACTTATAGATGTGTATTCCTCATGAATGCTATGGAGATATGAAAAATAATGAATCTTTACTCAATTGAATGCTCTTTGAATTCTTTTTTATTATGAATGCTATATGACAAATGAATAAGGAGTGATTTTGAATATATACCACTCTTATTAGAAAATATATTGAATTAACCACTTAGGGATACCATTAAGATACATTTCATTTGTAAATTATATGACTTTAGGGCACTAGACACTTGTATCAAAGTAGGACATTTACATTAACATATGCATATATCTAGGACGCTAGTGATATAGACATAAGATAGGCATGTTTTAAGCATTTTGGGAAAGATAGAAGGTCTAGGTCATCAAAATAAGATTGGTCAGACCAAAAGATAGGTTAAGTGGCAAAAGATAGAGTATATGTGAGACTTCCAAAAGTGGGGAAGGTCCTAAATTGAGAATAATAGCCTAGGTTTGAGTTTACCCAGTGTACAAGATTGAGGTGTTATATAATACATAAAATATCATCTACAATATGATATAAGGCTTGAGTAAGGGTTCATTCTTTCAAGGTATTCAAAAATTAATCTATATTCTAGATTCATCAAGTTATCATTGATTGATATCACATTATGGATTGTTACTATGTCATTAAATTTCACACATCATGGACTGACACCCTAATTGGATTATTAAGGACTATTTTTCTGGTCTTATCTATCTACAATGGTTTTTATTATTTATATATTAAAGTGATTTGATCATCTAATCTCACCAAGTTATGCACTTGAGTTTTTTTGGTTGGGAAACAATACTCTCGATGGTTGAAGCATTGCTCTTTCTATCTTGGGTTGGGGGAATGATCACCTCCCAAATCTCCCCACTCAAAATACAACACCACTAGGGTGCAATCTGGTTGATTTCTTATGAGCTCACTCATATTCATAGATAGAATATGGATGAGGTTGTAAGTCTATTGTCACTTCTCTAATTTCCAACATTCTAGAGTCATTACTACATAAAACATACGTAGGTGTATTATATCCATTCTCTTTATTTATGCTATTTTATATAATTGTTCATATGAATATTATATGCACTAATTACTTTATGACATGCAATTTTATTGTAAACAAGATTCAAAAAAGAGGTTTAATGAAAGTTCAATCAAATATAAGGTGTGTTGTCCACACCAAGGTATTCATTTTATTTTACTTTAAGGTAGTAATTTTACTTTTATGCATTACTATATTAAAGATGGGGGGATGTAGATACCCATATTTGGTATAAACATAGTTTCATAGCATGTTTTTATATAGTTTTACATATATACATATTTTGACTAAAAGTTAGGCATCTATTGGTGTAGTCTCTTGTGGAACTCTTTGGTTCCATCTTAATTCACTTCCTTTATTTTCCCTTGTGAGACTATATATTGAAAATTATATTTTATCTAGCATATCATGAATATCCTCGTGTTTTCTATTATCCCTATTTTTTTAGGCTCTAGAAACTTGCATCTATGTTGAACACTTATGTAGACATAAATGTCCAAACTTATTCTTTTATAAATTTTTATATCTTTTTCTTAGTAACTATTTGTTTTATTTCGTTTGTTTATACTATTATTGGTTTTTTGTGTGCCACTAGGTCTTGGTTCAAAATCAAGAGATTCTTATATATACAAAGGTTATGATCTAATTATACAACTTGGAATTTGGATCAAGAAATTTTATAATTAGAAAATACTTTACATTCTAAGCTATCAAATTTCACTATAGTACTATATTGAATATCTAAAGCACTTAACAAGTCACTACATTATTGTATTGTTTATACCAATGGTTACTATAAAGAAAGCTCATATAGTTACAAAATTACAAGTCTAAACACATGCCTATGAGGGATAACTACATGTGATTATGAGGCCCTCATTAGAGTATTGGCTATGTAGGTAAAACTTATTAATAACTGAGGTTGATAGGGTTAGCTCAACTCACATGTTAATCCCTTTTCACCAGGTCACAAAAGGTCAAAAGGTAATAAGATTAGGGTTTTGATTATTGGTTTGATCCCTCACATAGATGAACATATTCAAAGGCACCAAATAGGCATATAAGTGATAGTATAGGTTTGAGAGAAGATTTGATCACCCCTATGTGTATTTTGGGTTGGACACCTACATCAAAGTTGGACATGTACGTTGATGCAACTATCTATGGTCAATGTAATTTTATTATAGGAGAAACTATACAAACCATAGAGTGAGCATATTCTAGAACTTAACTAGTTCCTAAGATGATTCTAGATCACTTTCACAACCTAAATCCAAATTATGAATAATATATGATATTTTTATATCTTGGTTGCATTGTATTTAATCATATTTATTATACATGCTAAATTAGTCAAATTTGTATTATTGACTATATTTTTAATGTGAATATAAATATATTCTTACTTCATTCAAACAATTTTATTTGCTTAAGTGTGTTTGTGTAAAAACCTAAACAACATAAAACTATTTTCATCTATATTCTTTAACATTTAAAAAATATAATTAAAATAATAATTTTTAAAATTAAAAACCTTTATTTTTATTTTAATAATAATTTAAAATAATATGTATATATAACTATTATTATAGTCAAATGTGTGTGTGTGTGTGTGATTATTATTTTTATGATTATATTTAAAAATTAAAAGGGGAATCATTACATAATCTTGATAAGTTATGAGATAAACCCCCTTCTATAGTTGTATAAAAACTAATTTTTTAAATATTTTTGGGTCACCTTTAATACTCCTTTAAGCATCCTTAAAATGATTACATATACACCATTATTTTGGCTCATAATACAAAATTATCATCATCTATTTTTGGAACTTAACATTACTATTGTAAATAATCAATATATTTTATTCATTTGATAAAACTACATATAGGTTATTATCTCCTATTAACAAGGATTCAATCATTATCACTTTCCCTATAAACTCTCTAAACAAATTTATCTATGATTAATTTTTTAAAACTTGTAAAACTCATCTATACACATAATAATATCATGCCATAAACTAATAATCCTACGATTCCAACCCTTAGTGTGTATATAGGGATATGAACCACACCATTTGTACTAAAAGAAAACATGTACATTAACACATACACATGTGTTCATAAACATACTAGACACGCACTTTTCTTCTAGTTATAACCTAAATATGTAAATGTAAATGTAAATGTTCATGCTTTCACTTCCAATGAGTGTTTGGTTTCTCACTATCAATCACTTAAATCTCTTTTTTTGGTGATAACCTACATATGTAAATACCATTTTTCATGCTTTCACTTCCTACAGTTGTTGGGTTCTCACTAGAATATCACTTATGAAGTAATTTTAGTGAGTGATAGGCTTCTCATTGATATAACTTACATTTTTTTTATAGTGATTTATGTTTTTCTCACTAAATTTTTTATTTTTAGCCTCTATCCTTGATTTTTGTCATTTGATCACAAGCACCATAAATATTAGCCACTATACCAATTACCATTCTCGACATTATTCAATTTATAAAAAAATATTGCAGCAAAACCTTGAGGCATTAGTGAAATCTACACATCAGGATCATAACATCCCACCACGCTTTTGAAGCCCAAACTCTAGGCTGGATTTGTGCCTATACACTAGGATCCCCCATTGTATGAACCCTAGATGAACACTATAATGTCATAGTAGCCACCCAAACTATGATTTGAATTAGGTGGAGGATTTGATACTAAATGTAACAAACTATTACACCAAAAACCTTAGGCTTTAGTGAAATTCATGCATCAAGATCATAACATCCCACCACACTTTTGAAGCCTAGACTCTAGGCTAGATTTGTGCCCTTACACTAGAATCCCCTATATGTATGAGCCCTAGAAAAACTAAAATGTTGACATAGCCACCTATTCCATGAGTTGAACCTAGGTGGAGGGTCTAATACCAAATTTAATAAACCATTACACCAAAAACACAAGGCGTTAGTGAAATACACACATTAGGATCATAACATAATTTAGTGTAGACATTTTTCCACATATGTTTCTAATGACATTATGTTTTCCCAATATTAAATCCATTAAATAGGGAATAAAATTGAATTTGAGACTAATGGAATACATGATTTATTTTAAATATTGACATTCAACAAACTAATATGTTAACTATGTTCAATTTTTTTTATAGATATTAAAGGTTGAAGAGGCCTCACCTAAAAAGAGATAAAAAATGAGATTTATAAAATATATGAGGAATAAGGTGGACTACACACTTCACCTAAAAATATAAAAACCCACAATTTATCAAAACCTAAATAGGGGACAAACCTTGATACAAATAACCTACTACAAAATTTGATGAAAATCTATAACAAAAAGATGGGCCAAGCCCCAAACACCCATATTAGAATGGCTTGTCAAGAAGATAAAGGATGAAAGTAGAGATGACACCAATTATTCATTGAAGATCCTAATAAAACATACCCAATATCCAAATATTCTCCACAAAATCTTCCATCAACATAAACTATTTAATCCAAAAAAACCCTTAAAGAGACCTCACACTATAATTCTTGTCTAACCAACAAGATAAACCTTGTTAGACTTGACCAAGGGATACCATGTAGTCAACCCATATTAAGTAATTGACCAAATAACTAGGGAAAAGGTAAAATATTATACTTAACCCTATATACCCTTCAAAATAGAATAATAAAAATATACCTGCTCAATCTCAGTGAGATGCACTCCACAACCATAAAAATCTAGGAAGAAGTGAAAACACAACTTCTCTATCAAAAATACCAAAAAAATACTACCCCATTAAGCCAAAAAGGGATCATGGTTATATAAAATTTAGTCAAAATGGATGAGAGATAATAAATGACTAAATGGACACAAACCTTCTCAGAGGTATCCAAACCAACCTGTCTACCCCTCCACCCAAAATTAGAAGATTGTGGAGAGTGAAATGGGCAAGGTGGAACAAAAGAGACAAAAAACACTAAGGGCTTGTGTGTGAACCCTTCTAAAAATTTTCTTTCACAAATATCTAAATATCCAAGTGAGAAGACACCACCACTTTCCACTACCAAACTATGTGTAAAATAGGAAAAATTAGCACTTGTAACAATAGCTGGAGATGCCAAAAAGGGAATAGTCAAAGGGGAAGAACCATGGGGAGCCAATGAAGACTTATCTAAAGGGACCATAAACCACACCACTAGGACTTTATAATACTAAAACATTAGAGTCACTCACAATCAACAAAAAAAATTTAAAATGTTGTATTTGGTAAATAAAACATGTGCATGTTTTCAACAAATTAGCATAATCAATGATGCCTTCCCAAATACCACACACCAGCCAAAGATACACTCCCATGAAACCCTTTCCACTATCAAATACACACCATAATAATTCATATATATATCCTCCATATCCACTTTGGTATGCCATTAGGTTTTTTTTGCTTCTAATGCTTCACTTCACACTTTTGTTTATATTTTAACCATTGCCTTAAAATATCCAATTGATGCACTAGATTCTCCAAGAATCACCCTACCTACTTTGCATCGATCTTCACCTTATCCACATTAAAATTATAAAAATATTTATTGTATTAATTAATTTTTTATTTCATAACTTTGTTCAAACTTTTAATAGAATGACATTATAATAAATATTAATACACTTATGACTATTGGACCATTTATCATTATTTGAAAACTTATAATCTTGAATGCAATGCATTAATAAAAAATAAAATTGACTATACACTTAAAATAGAAACTCAATACTTAATAAGATTTTAAAAATTAAAATAAATAAAAATAGTAAAATCATTTATAATCTATATACTACTCATCTATAGAAAAAATTAACAACCTAAAAATAAAAATAACCTAAAAATAAATTGACACTTTCAACCTATGCCTTATAATTATAGACAATTTTAGAATTAACATTTGTAATGATACATGCATGTCAATGTTGGAAGATTATTTGGGATTTTTAATGAATACATGATGAGATGTGGAAGAACCGTATTGGAAAAGTAAAGATATGGATTCCTTTAATTAGACACTCAATGATGATCTAATGTAGATGATGGGATTGATCAAATACATGGTTTAACAGTGTCAATGCTTATTGTAGATGATATATGCAAAAAATGATGAGATAAGGTCTATTCAAATCCAAAATATAGAGATCTGCATGATAGATGGAGTTTTAACAATAAGCCACATAAGTGGGGTCATCAATCAATGTCAGAGGGATGCACAATCAAGATGGAAAATTTTTGATAGCAAAATGTACGAGTCCAATGGGAGTGTTGAAGTTTTAGGTAGCACATATATGGTTGAGTAGGTATATTAGATTACTTAACATATGTCTTTGGTGTATGAAGTTATAGAAGCACTGTATGGATCAAATGATATATTTTATGAGATTATTGAATTATAAACTTGTACAAAAAAACTCTATCAATATTGCAATATTGCAATGGATGGATCTAGACACATGGGCTTGAATAATTCATAATGTTTCTATTACCTAAGATCATACAATATATCAATATCAACACCATAGTATCTTAATAAAACCAAAAATCTAATTTACCTATCGAGAAATAACCTTAAACATTGTTGAATTTATTAGATAACTAATATACTTATAATTTTTTTACTAAATTATTTAATTCACTTTGGAAATTAAAATACCCTTTTTAACTCAAATAAACTCACTCTAATACCAATTATTGTAAATAATAGATATATTTTATTCATTTGATGATACTACATATAGGGTCTGATCTCCTATTAAAGAAGAGTTTGCCATTATCACAATCCATATAAAATCTTTACACAAACTTATATATGATGATTTTTTTACAACCTTAATACTCATCCATACACACAATAATATTGTATCACATTCTAATAATCCTAAAAATGCACCTACTCCTTTCCAAATGTCTTTTTTCAAGTTCCTTGGTGATCTCAGGCATGGACTAACATTTTCCTTTTGGTCCATGGGATTTTTTATAATTATGACATGTACTCTATCATTTTATTCATGTTAGACTGCAAATTTTTTCAATATGTTCATCAATGTGACTAGTTTCTTAACACCTTCCTCATAGTCATTTAAAAACATTGTTGCACTTCACCATTATTTCACTTAATTCGTCGAGGTTTATAACTTCTACCTTGCATATATTATCTTATTTCACAACACTATGTATACCTATTACTTGTTATAACCTTTATTATATAACTTATTTTTTAATAGGACTTCCATTTCATTATTTTTGCATTGTTGATAAAGTTTTCTTCTTTAACATGTTGACTCTTCATCACCATTATTTTGTTAGTTTTCATTACTCTAGTAATTTCTCTCTAACTTTTTTCATTTCTTACATTCTTTAGAGGCTAAAGCTAATATTTTGGGGAGGAATGATGAGGATTCATGTGTATGTATAAGGTATATTATTTTTGTATGTCAACTCTATAGTTATTATATTTCATCTTTGTAAAATAACTCTTATAACTAGTGATAATACTAGTTTTTATGATGAGTATAGTTAGCGCATTCTTAGGGATGTCTTTTCCCTATTCATAGGGATGATTTCCCCATTTTATATTCTCATGTTGGAATTCCCAATAATAATATAAGATATAATTCCTAATTTTTAGATAATTGGTTAGCATTATAAAACATATTTAAAAGCATCATTTATTAATAAAAATAAATGAGAAGGCTTACAATTCTCTTATGCTTTCAAGATTGAAGTGTTTTTAGGCATAGTTGTTGATTCTCGCTCTTTGTGTAGATCTTGAATACTTCACAACTTGTTCTTGAGAGGATCAATCACTCATTTAAAATTTTGATCCTTATCACTGTAATAAATTCTTGTTCTTCTCTAGAATGATGTAATGAATTATTTCTCTTCTCTATAATGTTTGTAATTACTAAATTAATGTTTGTGAATAATGAATTATCTTCATTTCACATGATTTATAAATTAATTAAAATAATTATGTATTTATAGACATTTGAAATTCAATTAGGACCCTTATTGGTACACTAACCAAAAAAATAATAACTATAAATTAAAAATATGGGAGAAAGGGATTGGTGCACCTTAACCAAAAATGCCCACTAAATATCCTTAGGAATGTAAAAAAAATTTGAAAAACACTAATAGCTTAAAAATGCTCCAAACAAGACAATATAAAACACCTTAAAATAAAGAGAGGGATGGAAAAAGGGAGGAGAAGGGGAGACATAATGCCAACTACAAAATATACCAATAACATGATGTGTACATTAAAACTAATAATAAAACAAAGTACTCAATCTTAACTAAATTATATACACATAATATTTTTCACTTTATCATTTACTAACACTTTATATTTTAGAGGTTTGTTGATGAATCAATCTCCCTGAGTGTAAGCCTTAAATGGTGCACTAGGAATGGGGTGGGAAAGGTTAGTGGTGATTTATGAGATAAATTATTATTTAATTCTTATTACACCATTATTATCAATACTTTGACCTCATCTAAGTATATATATATATATATATATATATATATATATATATATATATATATATATATATATATATATATATATATATATATATATATATATATCATGTTTACCTCTTATACATATTTTCTAGATTCCCTTATTTTATGATATCAGTCATGTTGATACTACCTATTTTATGCATTCACCCTTCTTTTATAACCCAATAATGTTTTGAGTGTGTTTTTTGAAATTTGTACTATATCAACTTGGTTAATACTATTTTATGTAAGCTTCCATCTTCCAACTATATCATCAGGCTTATATCATCAGCATAGAGTATTGGATATATATATATATATATAGGGGTCATATTTTATTCATATCCTATCATATATCACTCATTATCTCTATTTTCACTTATAAATTTGCCTTGAGTATCATTTGGGGGATTTGGTTTTTTTATGACCTTATCTTGAGGAGTATTTTCTTATGGTGTCATTAAAGATCAATAAGAGGAATCATTAGGAGTTCTTAAATGAGGATAAATATTTCTTAATCCAACCATTTGAGGTCTCCAAAATATACCATTATTTTTCAAATATCCACTTGAGACAAGGGGGAAATTGAAGCATCAATAGGTCCCCCCCAAGGTAAATATTTCTAGCCCTACACTCTCTCATTTATTTACTTAGTAGATAATAAATTTATTGTTTCTCTGTGAATAAATGTATGTGTATCCTTATTTATGCTTTATCTGTACATAATAAGTTGGTTTAGCTATATGTTTTCTTAGACTTTTTATAAATCACTTTAGGTTTCATAGAACCACATTTGGTTAACCATTGTACTTTGCCCCTTTACAATCATTCTAACCCATCTGTAGACACCGAAATAGTGTCTAACCCTTGGTCACCTTCCCCCTTGGCCCATTCTTAACCCATTCTTAAACCATGCACTTACTAATTTAAAAATAATAATTTATTATTAATATCCTCCCCTTTGACACATCACCTATAACACCTCGTCTGACACCTCGCCTTGGACTATTTCCCACCCTATGACTCACCCAAGACCTATTCTTACTTCTCTCTAACCGCCTAACCAATTCTCATGTGTATTTAGCCCAACCTTTGACATTCTCCAATGGATAGTGCACTTGGCGGATGGAGAACGGGCTTGGTGGCTCTTTTACCCGTTCTCCACCCGCCGACATCGGTCAAATGTCGGCCAATGCCGGTGGAATCGCCAACATCAGTTATACTTAAACCAATTTTCTAACCCTTTGACAGATCCCGAATCAAAAATCAGTTAATCTCTGGAGCTAATCACGAATCTCTAATCTTCTTCCGATGAAACAAAGTTCTCGTGCTCCTACTTTCTGGTGTTCTGGCTTCTTGTTCTCTTGCAGGGATCAACATTCTTGACAACACTTTCTAGGCACTAAGGTCTTGCATCAGACATTCTGCATAGGGATTGCATGATATCTCCATCACCAGCGACAACCAAAACACAGCTTTTTTACCTTTGCCAACTCATATCACAGCTAAGTATTTGTACTATTTTTATTTCAGTGTCATTTACAATATATTAGCATTCTATCTACTGTCTATTCAAAGCATCCTTGACCCAACCTTCCCTGTTCTTCCCAGAGAGGCTGAAAAGCCTTCTCTCACCCCTTATTCCCTTTTCTTTGCCTCTGACACTCCTTTAGTCTCTCTTTAGACAACACCCTCTATCCAATCAACTCAGCACAAGTTATCAAAGACCTACAGACCATCTTAAGACCAATCTAATCAACCTGACTAAATTACTTTATGAAAAAGATGAAAGGCCTTTTTCCTGGCCCTTACCCCTTTTCCTAACAACATTCTTAGTCCCTTAGACCTCAAGCAGTCCCCCTGAATCCCTCATAGACCCTCAGACTCACAGACAAGACCATAGTCCATCTTGCAGACCAGAAACTAGACCTGTAACCCATCCCTGGCCATTACCCTGACCGACCTCGTCCACTTCCCCTATCGACGTCGGCAGTCTAACCGTCGTTGGTGACCTTCCTGACCGACGTTGGCAATATCACCGACGTCGGTGACTGTGTTAAGTAGATTACAACTTATCAGGTACGCATTTGCTTTTAGTTCTTTCTTTTTAGTCTTTTATTATTTCTCTTTTTTGTCTCTGTCATATTCTATTTTAATAGTGGATTGTCATCCTCCAAAAAGCCTTAGCACTTCTAGGACCAAGATTTTGCTTGGAAATCCACCCTCTTATCAACTAACATTTTTCGTGTTTTAGTGTCTGTCTCTTTCAAGTGTCATCCTCCACAACCAAAGAGGAGTTCTCACAACGTCTGGATTATGGTGCACAGACTACATCTAGGTACATACAAGCCTTGACCATTTCTTTAAGTTTCTCATTTTCTCTTTTTGAATGTGAAAGCGAAATTGCATAGAAACATTCTGGCACGCCCGGTGGGACCCTTAGGGCCTTCCTTGGGTTGCTTTCCTTCTTTTTTCATTTAGGTGCATTAGGTTTCTCCTTCTTCACCTCTTTCTTCTTTTCTAAAAGACATCATAAGCAGGAATAAAAAGAACTTTTTCTTTCTTTTCTTGCATTTCTAGACTATTCAAAAATCATATCCTTCAACCCTTTCTCAACTTGTTTTCATTCCAACTTAACATTTTGATTTGGGGTTTAAAAATATATTGCATTCCATTTCTGCTTGCTTACATTTCTTAGTCCACACTTAGTAATTAATAAACCGCATATTGAATTAATCGTAGATCACTTGATGTTACACAACCAAACCATGTGCACTAAATTAAACATCAAACTCACTTGAGACAAGGCCCGACTGGGATTTCATCACCCAGCAGATACCTTACCCATCCCAGCAATCCTACTTGGATTTCACCACCAAGGGGAAAGCCCACTCTGTTCTTTGGCAGAGTCTAATCTATAGGGAAAGTATATTTTGGCTAAGCGAGACCAGCTAACCACTGGAATCGTGAAGTGAGGGGAGCTTTCTCCTTAGCACCAGGCCATGTACGGAACCTAACACAGACTTTTGAGTGCCTAAACATACCTGAAACCATCTTTAGACTACCTATTCTAGGACCCTTCTAACAGCCAACCTCCTCAAACATCACTTTAAGGCATAAGCCACATGATCCTAATAAAATTATTTCTAGGGATTTAACGCTTAGGATCTGCTTGTCCTCATCTTATTTTCTATTTTTATCTTTTTTTTGAGCTGGTAAGGACATCTTCTTTATTTCCAAAAACTTTTTTTTTGAGTTTCTGGAAAACACAGTAACCGACATCGGTTGTGTAACCGACGTCGGCAAATTTTCTCCACCGGCATCGGTTATCTGACCGACATCGATAGACTTCTTCACCGACATCGGTTTTTATACCGATGTCGGTCACTGTCCAATCTTTTTTCCCAAAAATAGCAAGCTTAAAATCCAACTTTCTTGACTGTCTAAACACCCATTTTGGTTTTCTGAGACTGAAAAACACAGTTTTCTAAAACCTGACCCTTTCTTGCCTTGAATGGTTTTGACACGTAATCAAACCAAGGCTCTTCTTGACCATGCTAGACAATAACTACTTCCACCTTCACCATCCATAACCAGTCCTATAATGGAGTTCCACTCGGAGACTGAAAGAACTCCTACTCGCCCAACCCCGCCTCAGACTCCTATTGTCCCAGAAGGGGACCAAGATTTCGCACGATTCTTGGACCTCAACGTCAAAGCCTTGTAGCACTATCTCGTGCACAGCCAAACGTGAGACTCCTTAGGCAACCCAATTTATGGGATGCCAACTTCCTTAGTCGAGACAAGGATCACATCAACATCATCTACAATCCAACCTATAGACAATCAAGCCAATACCTCCATTAATAACCCAACCGTGTCCTACCTTCAAAATTTAGCCTCTCCTTTTAGACCTACCTCCATGGGGGTTCTGGTACCCCCTCAACCTCAAACTACTCAACCAAATCCTGCACCTTTCCAAAACCTAGTGGTCTCTATCCCCCCTACTCTTGCACCTATCAACACAAGAGTAACTGTTTACCCGTCAACAAGTGTGGCCACTCCTCAACCATCCTTGATGGCCCCTATCCAACTTGTGCCTACCAACCCCATAACACAAGTGCCCTTGGCTTTAACTTTCACTCCAATAACCAACTACCCATATGTTGCATCTACGCAACCAACCACGTCATATGCCCCTCTCAATATCTTTCAAGCGCCTTATAATCTAGGGGGCGCCCCACCCGCCAATTCGTCAGCAGATATCATCAAAATGCTGATGGATAAGATGTCTAGCCTAGAGACCTCCATTTTTGGCTCACGCAATGCTCTCTCATATGAGCAAATTTGTAATGAGCCCATTCACCCTTCCATTCCAATTAGACCATACCCCAACCAGTGGGAGCTTCCCAAATTTTCTCGCTTTCAAAGCAAGGAAGACCCACAGCAGCACTTACAGGCATTCAGACATGCCTGTTACCTTATTGCCCATGACGATGCATTGCTCTTACGCACATATTCTATGTCCCTCTTTGGTGCTATGCTTGACTGGTATAGCTCCATTGCCAGCCATTCCCTCTTCACATTTACACAGCTAGCCTAGCTCTTTCTTGATCACTTCTCCATTAACATCACCAAGAAGGTCTCAATCACGGACCTCTATACTATCCACCAATTCGAGGATGAATCTATAGCTGACTTCGTTGCTCACTGGAGAGGCCTCATCAATCAACTCTCCTTTTCGTTACCTCAACCTGAACTTATTGAACTTTTCTCCCGAGCCTACGCCAAACATATTTCTTCCACCTTGCAGGTTCAGACCTTCCGCACCTTTGACGAAGCCTTCACAATGGCCTATAAACTTGAATTACGTGCCATCGAGGAGAATAAAGTCAAGTTGTGGAGCAAGAATCCCAACTCTAAAACCAATGACTCCTCTTCTTCTAAACCTTCATCATCCAATCCTAAGTCTAAAGCTTCAGCTAACGCTGTGGTCGTTAGACCTTCGTCCTCTTCAACCAATCAACCTGAGCCATCCACATCTCAGAGCGCCACCTATCAATTCCAGCAGAGATACGTACAACGACAGTATACTCCTCTTGGAGAATCATACACGTCTATACCAGAAAAACTTATTAGACAGGGGGTTCTCAATCTCCCCCAGATCTGACCACCTCCACAATTTGATCCCTCACGTGCCATCCCTGCATGGTATAGGGAAAATGACTTCTGTAATTACCACCGTGTCAAAGGTCATGACACGAGAAACTACAAAACCTTTAAAAACATAATCTAAGACATGCTTGAAAAGGGTGACCTCATCCTAGACAATCCCAATGCACCTCCTAATCAGGGCATCGACATCTTCAAGCAACCATTCCCCAATCATCCACCGACCCAAAACAATGTCCAGACCTTGATTGACAACACTCATGAACACAACATTCGAACAGTCAATACGGTCTCGCCCTTCATCCCCGACCAACCTCAAGAGGTTAGTCCATCTATCAGTCCATCACGTGTGGACGAACCTCTTTCCTTGGTTAGTTCTCCGTCAACCTATATTATCTTGGAGGATGCCTCAACCTTACCGGCACCACCGGTCTCACCATCCTCCTTCCTACTGCCTATGGAGGACCCGACCTTACTTACTCCTTGACCGCAAGTGGAGGGCACCATAATCCCTGCCCTTTACCTGCTTGAGGAGTCACATTCTTCAGTTCCTTCTCCACCAAGAGAAGAACTTGACTCTCCATCTTCTTCGATCAATGACAATCCAGTTATAACTCCCACACACCTTGGGTCCGAGACTACTGCCACACCTAACACATCTTCTCAAGAACCCAAACCTTGTCCAACATCTTCTCAACCATTTTCTTGACTAGTGGAGAAAATCAAACTTTTCCCTTCAAGGAAAGTGGAGCATCAGGGATTGTGGGAGCGTCTTAAAGCTCTTCAACATCCCCATGCCCTCTCTTCTCATGCTACCAATCCTCCCAAGGCAGAATCTCCCAAGACTCTCAACAAAGACCAAACTCCCGCTTCTAAACCTGCATCTACCCCATCTAAATTGATCAAGTCACTCGGTGTTTGCCCTGTCTCTACCCTCACTCACCTGCAAGTGAAGGTGGACTTAGACCAGACCTCGACCAATAGTAGTCTTCCAACCAAGTCGAAGAAGCCTGCCAGACCATAAAAGTGAACCCCTCCTCCACCGTCAACATTACCCTCCATTTTAGGCCCTCATCCTTCTACCCTAATCGGAGTGCTCCCTACTCTGACCCTTAACCAAAACAAATTACCTCCATTACTTCCTTTGCCCACCACAAGTCTACCCCCTCTCAAAAATTTGGCACCTCTCATGAAGAAAGTGTCGTCTTCACATGTGGCCACACCACCAACCCAAAAGGTGGTACGGAAGTCTTCTTCAATACCTCCTAAGCAAAAGTCACCAGCACTTCATGCAAGCACAGACCCCTTAGTAGGTTCATATGCTTTGATATTATGCCAACTTTTGCAGACTTCTAGCATAACCCTTCCATCTATCAAACCATTCCAACCCCTCAGGTCAAAACCTTCCTGGTTCGACGATACAAAGATTTGCTTATACCATCGTATGCCAGGACACGATACCGAGACTTGCTGTGCCCTCAAGGCAGTCATTCTCCACTATATGGAGAAAGACACTCTTCTCCTTGAGGACACTCTTGACCAACCATCGACACCTTCCCATCCAACCTCTTCAACAACATCACCATCTCACCAACAGGCCATGACCCCTTCTTCACTTCCTATCTTTGAAATCAATGCTATCCACATAACCACTAGGTCACAAAAGGACAAGGTGAAAGAAGAAGTTGCTATTCCTTGGACCTATCTTTTTGTCTAGGCACCTCAACCACCGAAACCCAAGATTTCCATTTTAGGTGCATCCCAACCCCCTTCTTCAGAGGCAATCAAAGACTCTATGATAAAACAACTTCACCAAATGCCTGTGAAGATGACCTTATATGACCTTATCCAAAGCTCCCCCCAGCATCGTCAAGCTCTAATCAAAGCCTTACAGGCAGCTGAGGTCCAACCTGAAGACCCTCAACCACTAGCTGCCCTAGTCCATTCTTTATCCCCCATCACCTCTACCACTTTCAGTGATTCTGAAATTCCTACCTCTACCTTGGAAGATCAGGACGCTGCTCTTTTCATCACAGCCTACGTTGATCAAACCCATATTAAACGAGTTATGATTGATGGGGGTGCCAGCATTAATATCATTTCTACCCATGCTTTTGATCAATTGGCTCTTCCCAAGAATTGCGTATCAAAAACCGACGCAATCCTTAGATCCTTTAATGACACCATCGCTAACACTATTGGCACTATTTTCCTCCATATCTGCGTTGGTCCACACACAATCCCAAAGCTCTTCTACATCATTGAGGGAGAATTCCAATATAACATGCTATTAGGATGACCTTGGATCTATGCCATGGCTTGCATCCCTTCAACACTTCACTGTTGTGTCAAATTTGAACACGATAAACAAGTCCATGTCATTCCTGCTGACCCATCCCCTTTTAAGACTTGTAACACAACTTATCAACCAAATGACGTCCTTATTCCTCTCAAGGCATCAACCCAAACATCGTCTCCATCTGTGGAAGTGTCAACTAGTACACAAACAACGGTTGCTATCACATCACCTTCTCAATTAACAACCAAGGACCCCATGGACGATATCTTCCAAAGATTTTCACTTGGAGAATATCACTTACTTACTCTAAACATGTTCCAGACTCCTCAAGAGTATGGACAGCTTCATCAAAATCCAAGCTATGATCGTCAGATCAGAATGGTCATTCCTTATGGTCCTCCTAGCCTTCAAACCAATCTCGTCTATGGGGGGATGGATCAAGCTCCTACTGACTCAAATCCTTCCTCTTCACCTCAACTATTCACATCTGATTTCTCCTTTCTTGGCAACCCCACCTTTGCACATACCTACCTTTATAGGTGTGCATGGAAGGGTTTTGGCTTTGGGCACTACGAACAAGGTTCCCATCGGCCTATTTAACCACCCAATGATGATAATGCAAAGAAATGATATGGACTGGGTTTCCAAGAACCCACTGAGGCTTCCACAAACCTTTGCCCCAAACCCACCATTGACCAATCTCTTCCCGACTCACCTATTCTTCCATCCTCACCTACGGAGTCAGTGGTTTCCATCCCTCCTAGTTTTTTTTACATAAACACCATCCACTTAGAACCCCTAACCTATCAGCTCAACGGGGTTCCCAGGTCTCTCCCTCTTGTTTATCCCAGCATGATAGATGATGAATCGGCAACCATCAACACAGTCCACTGCATAGATGATGATGCTATTCTTACCTATATGGGTATCGATGATTCTTTCATTCAGCGCTCCCTCCCTTCTGAAATGCAGGTAGTGTTAAATGAATCAACCATTGACATTAACCTTTCATCTTCTAGTGTTCCTCATGTCTTAAAGATTGGTCAATCTTTAGACACCCAGGAGCAGATCGACTATACCACATTTCTCTCAGATAATCGCAAAGCCTTTGCCTGGACCTACGCTAACATGCCTAGCATTGACCCTAACATTACCACTAATAACATTGTCACAAACCCAGAAGCTAAACCTGTTAGGCAAAAGCTTCACAAAATGCATCCTCGTGTTGCACTTCTTGTCAAAGAGGAGCTTCAGTGCCTTCTTTCTGTCTCCTTCATCCAACCCATCAATTATCTGTAGTGGGTCTCTAACATCGTCCCTGTCACCAAGGCAACTGGGGGGATCCAAATCTACATGGACTATCGCGACCTTAACCTAGCTTGTCCCAAGGATGACTTTTCTCTTCCAAACATTGACCAACTTGTTGATCTTATGGTTGGCCATGAGATGTTATCACTCATGGATGGATTTTCAGGATATAACCAAATCCTGATTGTAATGAAAGATTAGCACAAAACCACCTTCATTACACCATGGGGAACTTTCTGCTATCAGGTCATGCCTTTTGGTCTAAAAAATGTAGGTGCCACATATCAGTGTGCCATGACTTACATCTTTCACAATCTCCTCCATAAAATCATGGACTATGTAGATGACCTGCTTGGCAAGTCTAAGCTTGGTCATGACCATTTGACTATCCTCAAGATCATCTTCTCTCACCTTCTTCAGTACAATGTCCATCTTAACCCCAAGAAATGCATCTTTAGGGTCCTCTCAAGAAAGCTCCTGGGGTTCATTGTCTCTCTTCGTGGCATCAAGATAGATCCTGCCAAAATCTGTGCTATCCTCGAAATGCCACCTTCAACTAATCTCAAGCAACTTCACAGTCTATAAGGGAAGCTCCAATCCATCCACCGCTTCATTTCATTGCTTTTTGACCACTGCCAACCCTTTCATCACCTCCTCAAGAAGGGTGTCTCCTTTAAATGGGATAAAGATTGACAAGAGGCTTTTAAATCCCTCAAATGCTATTTGGTTTCTCCACCAGTCCTTATTCCACCAAAAGATGACCAACCCTTCTACCTCTACATCTTAGCAACCAATCATTCGTTAGGTGCCATGATCGTGCATCGAGACGAGCAACACCGTGAGCAAGCGGTCTACTACATAAGCCGAACACTTGTCAACTATGAAACTCGGTATACTCATACCGAGAAACTTTGTTTGGCATTAGTCTTTGCCACTACCAAGCTTCGTCACTATCTTCTTAATCACAAAACCTTTGTCATCACTCACACTGATCCTCTTAAATACATGCATTCTAAGCCATATCAAAACCAACGTATCGCTCGTTGGCTCATGCTTCTTGCTGAGTTTGACTTAGAATTTGTCCAGCAAAAATATATAAAGGGGCAAACAATCACTGACCAACTAGCGGATGCCCCTCTTCCCGACAATCAACCTTCTCAGTGCAAGTTTCTCGATGAATCTATTGCCACTCTCTCGACTGATGACAGATTCTACCAAATGACGATGTTATTCGATGGCTCCAAATGTCAACTTGGTGGGGGTGCAGGGGTCATCCTCATCCCACATGAAGGTGAGCCCATGCCCCTATCTTTTAAACTCGACTTTGAATGTACCAATAATATCGCTGAATATGAAGCCTTAATTTTGGGACTTCAAACTGCCCTTTGTTTAAACATCAAGACCATCAACATCTTCGGTGACTCACAACTTGTTGTCAATCAAATCAATGGTTCATATCTTTGTAAAAATGAAATTTTACAAAGGTACAAGCACCGTGTTGACACTCTTCTAGCATCTTTCGACCATCACTTATTGCAGACTGTCCCTCATTCTATGAATAAGTTTGCTGACACCATGGCTTCCCTCACCTCGCATATTCCTTCTTCATCATCCTCATCAAGAATTTATGTCATGGTACATTGTGTGCCATTGCCTTCATACATTTCCACTGACATCAACCTCGTCCACACCATAGATGCTAGTTCACAAGATGTATGGTATAAACAACTTGAGAATTACTTGGCTCATTCTATTATTCCTCCCAACCTCTCTAGCAATGCACGGTAGGCTTCCATCAAGTGCACCGCTCGCTATACCATGCTAGGGGGCCTTCTCTATAAAAGAGGTTTTGATGGCCTTCTTCTTCGCTATTTAAACTCCACTAAAGCCTTTCATGCTGTTAAACAATCCCATGATGGGATTTGTGGCAGACACTTCAGTGGTAACTCAGTTGCCAAGCACATCCTTTGCCTGGGTTATTATTGGCCCACTCTTCATCAAGACTGTAGCGATTATGTTCGGCATTGCATCAAGTGTCAGCAGCATGCTAACTTGCTTCATCTCCCTAGTCACGCCTTACAAGTTGCTCAAGATTTCTGGCCTTTTTCACAGTGGGGCTTAGATCTCATCAGTGAGATTAACCCTCATTCATCTCTTCGTCATTAGTCCATCATCACTGCCACCGAGTATTTCACTAAATGGGTGGAAGCTATTCCTCTCATCTCCACAAAAGCTGACAAGATTGTGGACTTCATCAACACCCACATCATCTATTGTTTCGGTGTACCTCATAAAATCATCACCAATAACAGAAAGACATTTAAAAATAAAACTGTCTAGAAACTTTGTGACTCCTTTGGCATTAAACTCAGCTTTTATTCGCCTTACTACCAACAAGAAAATGGGCAAGCCGAGGATTCTAATAAAATCTTAACTAAAATTCTCATGAAGGTGGTCAACGAAACTAGAAGGGATTGGCACATTCATATTCCCTTCGCTTTGTGGGCCTACCTCACTAGTATCCAAACCTCTACAGGTGCTACCCCTTTCTCTGTAGTGTACGGAACAGAGGCTATCTTACCTCTCAAAGTACAGATCCTATCTCTTCGCATTTCACTCCATGACATTCTTTCTAATGATGACTTTTGTCAAGATCGATTAGCTTAACTTGAGTTACTCGATGAACGTCATCTTGCTGCCCTCAACCATCTCCATGTCTATCAAAATCACATCAAATGAGCCTATAACAAAACTCTGAGAGAACAAGATTTCAATATCGGAGACCTCGTCCTCAAAGATAACCAACATGTGACCAATATGGAATGGAGTAAAAGAGGCAAATTTGCTCCTAATTGGCTCGGACCTTATATCATCATGCACAAGTATGGATTAGGGACTTATCATCTATCTTCTCTTGAAGGCCAGCCAGAACCTGAGCCCCTTAATGCTTTGCATCTGTGACCATTCTACTGTTAGTCGAGTACTCATCCACTTGACATTTAACTTGAGCTCGTCCCTTGAGCAATCCCTTCCCTTTTAATCCTCAATCCTTTTCACCCTTTTTTTTCCTTAACAAATCCTCTACAACCCTTTTATGACGTATGGATGCTTTGTCCTAATAAAAGGGAGCCCTTGACCTTCTATAAGTCTTGTCCATGGCTCAATATTCTATCAAAAATAAATGAAGATGTCAAAATATCCAAGGTCACAAAACCAAATCAAAAAGTAGACTGCTCCCTCGAAGGGTAGCTATAATATCATTGTTGTAGCTAATAGACTGCTCCCTTGAAGGACAGCTATTCAAAAGCCCTTAAATCTATAAAGCAAAATATAGACCACTCCCTCGAAGGATGGCTATGACTAAATCTTGCTACAAATAACACTTTCTTAGAAGCTTCCCGCATCGATCAGCTTCACAAATGACCACAAAACAAGTGACATCTTTATGTGGACTTCTCGTATTGATCAGTCTGATCCAAAAAAAAAAAGGGTCATGGACTTGACTTGTAGTTGTCTCAGGATCTCCTATAAAAAGGGGCAAAGTTATCCCTACTCTAAAATGGGTTATCCTCTCCTCCTATCACATCACCTACTCAAGGGACTTTGAGCTCACTTTAATGTCGAAGTGATTTGATTACCGCTCTAACATAACTCATGGTCAATGATGCAATGCATAAATGGGGCTCTTGGTTCTAACAACCCCTATCTATGCTGTCATTTTGGTCCTTGTCGATAAAAGGGCGCTTATGCCTTTTACTTTCTACCTACACTTTGGTCACACTCAACCACATCATTTGTCAAAACAATTCAATCCGACTCTTTTCAAACCACTCACATAGCCTAATCATTCTGGTTTCCATAGACATCAATACACATGTAAACTATCAACCACACAATTTATGTCAAGCATAAACCATTACTTGCTAAAACATAAATCGACCTGTAATTCATTTTTAGCATACATCCATCATAAATATGGATAGTTGCTAAGGGATGAAAAACCTTGACCAATGTTATAGAATACACCATTTGGAAAAGGCTGTAGCATCATCTTCTCCTCGTCATTTCAAGCATGTACCCTCGGACATATGGGAAGTGTTATATCGTTATCATAACCAAAATCAACCACTTCAATCTTTTTCCTCCCTCTTGGGAGAACTACATTGGCCTGAGGCCCTAACGACAGGGGCTATGTAGGCATCACTCAGTTGACATGGGGTCTTCTAGGGTTAGCTCGGCCATTCTTTCATTGCATTTCTTCCATCACATTCTTTCGTCACTTGCCAATCACATCACAAATAATCACATATTTTCATAATCATTAACATTAATCATTTTCATCCATATCAGTAATCATTAATCCTAATCATACATCCATCATCATATAAACACAATAATCTCAGCATCATAATCCTAAACATCATATCAAAACATGTATCAAATCAAAAATAACATACAAACGCATCCATAACATTTTTCATAACACATCGATGATCAAAATCACATCATATATATATATATATATATATATATATATATATATATATAACAATGTTTTATACAATTACACAATCTGTGCCTCTATCTCTTTCTCATACATCTTGAATCAACGGCTTGCAGGCTGGTATATACATCAAAAATAAATATCATAATCTGCCCTCAAGGCTGTGGCTATGGTGGTGGTGGCAGTGGCCAGGAAGATGCTGTATCCTCTCCCCCCTCTGATCTATGTCATCTACGAGACCCAAAAGCCATCGCTTGAGACATAAACCTCTGTCGACTTTGCTCTACCCTCATCTTAGAGTATCATTGTATCTGAGGGAACCCCCTGATGGCCCTCTCATAATACACAATCTCATCCAGCGCATCACTATATCTAACTAGAGATACAGTCTACAATGGACCCATTAGACTTGCTACCATGCCCTGCACTAAACCTTACAGCTGTGAAAACTCTGGCTACACTGACACTGACTGTGTGGGCTACTGAACTAGCTACTAAAGTGGATACTGCATCGAGCCCTATCCTCTCAAGCCCTGTCCTGCTGATGCCTGTGCCTGGGCTGCGGCCAACTAACTCTACAAAATAGTGACCTACCCTATCAAAGCAGCCACTCAACCTATCAACCCTTCCATTTCCTCCTGTAAACCTATGACCTAGCTCTCCAAAATGGTCACTCATCCTCATGCTGCATCCCTCTCCTAGATGGCAGCATCTCTCTCCTGCCTCACCATATCTCTGTCCCTAACCACTACCTGTAGATCAAGTTGTGTTCCCACCTGCACCGCTGTATACTGACCGACCCACCATGTTGAGTAGGCCTCTAAACACCCTGAGTCAGCTATCCCAGGTCCTACCAAAAACTCCTTAAAATCAAGGCCCTCTATCTCCTCTGGCAATGGGAGCGATGCCTCAATATCATCCTACCTATACTACGGGAACGTGGGAGGTACATCCTATAGCAGCCCGTATTGGCACCACACTCTCTCTGTTGGGATCCTCTCAAGCTCACTAGCTCACCTGCCTCTGACCCATCTCATGCTCTGAATCCTAACCAGCTGCTCTCCCTGATCTCTGAATGCTGGATACACTAGGTACGGTCTCCAGATGATATCTATAAGAATCAAGGCCTCTAGTACCCCTCTATAGTGGTCAATATCTCTGACCACTCCATCCACCCGCATCTATGCCATCACCTCACACCACCACCTAAATCTAACTCTGAAACTTGCTTGAATCACCACTGGGAGGCCGAGAGGTCGTGTGACCATGATGTGCTCATAAGCCCAGTAATGCAGAAGGTGACTGACGCATAAGCTGTACCACCGTTGCTGGCTAATGTTCCACAGCTCTCTATACACTTGGGCCAAAAAGATTGGTGCCTAAGCAAACACTGTCTGCCACTCTATCATATCTATCAAAACTCTAGTCATAGCAACCAAAAACCTACCTCCCTCTGCATCTGGCAGTGCATAAACTGTGATGCCTATCATCATCAGGATCGCCAGCCAATGTGCATCCTCATCTGCAGCATAAAGGGGCTCATATGCAAAACTGGCTGAGTGATAACTTGCCTCAGCTACATGCTCTCTAAATAATGTCACCATATGAATATCATGCACCTCTCTTGAGCATGCATATAGGTCTGCTCTGTGTACCAGTAGCCACAAAATCTAGTATATGTCCTCCACGATCACTATCATCTCTCCAGTGGGCAGGTAGAAAGTGTTGGTGGAATGATCCCACCACTCAATCAGTGCCACCATCAGGCTCACATCCCACGCCACTCTGTAGTAGCATCGCAACCCACCTAGTCTCACTGTGCTCATCTGCGCCCACTCCTCTCCTGTGATAACCTGATGCATCCATGTCAGCAATGTTGGCAATCGATCTCGTAGCATCAAAGTCTGCCTCGCCTGCATCCACTCACATCAATCTCATGTTAAAAATTTCCCTCCTCTTTCTATTTTGACCAACCTATTTGACCATCTACATCCATCTCGACCCTCGAGAAGCTCTTGGTGTAGCTTCGACCTCTCGACTTGACCATTTTTCATCCCTCTTTTGATCAGGCAGCCACCAACATTGGTTAGCGTGCCAATGATGACACTCACCTAACCGACGTCAGTCACTTAGTGATCGACATTGGCAGGTTAGTGACTGATGTCAGTCATTAGTCAGCCAATGTCGGCGACCACTCTGATGTCGGTGACTGGTTTGGCCCTAAGGCCGAATGGGGTGAGCCCTAAATTTAGGGCTTCCCTATTTCTCCCCCTCAACACCTCCCAAAACCCTCTCAATACCTCCTAACCTATCCTAGATCCCTTCCCCACCCTCCTAGATACCCTCCCCCCTTAATTTCTACCTAAATTAACAAAAATTTCAAAAAACAAATCAAAACAAAATTCTGACCAAATAGGGCTTAGAGACCCTCCTACCTCATCTCGGTGTTGCCAGTGTGGTGGCACAATGGGTGTCACTGGTGGTGGACCTCCCACGGGTCCTCTGCTACCTTCTGCATCACTTCTACCTCAAGCTCCTCCTAGCCCACAAACGTCTCTATAGCCTCCACTCTCTCTCCATGCATCTCTCTCTCTCCACTAATGTTTCTCTGACACCTCACACTTCTCCTCGGTCAACCTAGTGTCACTTTCACTCACTTGGCTCCAGAGCTCTTTTATCTCAGTCAACCAAATCACAAATGACTTCTGATCAGTGGCCAATCTGGTTTTGTTAGATTTGGCAGGCTGTCGACATCGGCATAAGCATGCCCTAGTCCATCGACGTCGACCGATATCCTATCGATGTCGGTCCCTTTATGTCTCTGACGTTGGTTTTATCACCAACGTCAGCAACCTTCAAACCTCCTTTTTTCATCACGTTGCCCCAAAATCATGTCCCTAATCAGTCAGCCCTCCAATACATGTCATTTTGGCCCCCTGGGGCACACTTGCGATCACTTTTGCCTCCATCCATTGACCACCTGACCTTGGAGATCATGACCATCTCCTCTAACCGTGACTACTTCCAACATGATTTTGCCTTGGTTGTTTTTGCATGTATGCTACCTCATGACTGGTTAGCAAGATTGTGCACATATTTTTGACCTTCATAAGTATAGGATCGCAAGCCAGTTGATCCCCACTACTTATGACATTTTCATGTTTTTGGGAGCACTTCTTGAGCCTGGAATACCTAGAACATGATGACCATTGGAGCTTCAACTTAGATTGAATAACCCAATCAGTAGATGACTAAATGTTGGGGCCTAGTTATTTCAATTTTGGCACTCCTCGAACCTCGACCTACGACAATTTGACCTGACCATCCTCGTGAAGTGGTGTACGCACAATCACGACTTTTGTAGTGTTTTCACTCTATCTTCACCCTTTTCATCCACTCTCTGTCAAATCAGCACCCGATTCCAGGTTCCCTTCTCTCGACTCCTACTTTGAGGGGGAATACCTCATCCATAATCAGGGCAACCAACCCTCCTATTTTTGTCTTGCAGTTTACTTGAATAACCAACAAGATGAAATCAACCTTATCCCATACCTGCGGCAACCAACTCCTATTTTTGTCTTGCAGTTCGTCTAGAGTAACCAAGAAGACAAAAAGGGGCAAATGTAGACACTGAAATAGTGTCTAACCCTTGGTCACCTTCCCCCTTGGTCCATTCTTAACCCATTCTTAAACCATGCACTTACTAATTTAAAAATAATAATTTATTATTAATATCCTCCCCTTTGACACATCACCTATAACACCTCATCTGACACCTCGCCTTGGACTATTTCCCACCCTATGACTCACCCAAGACCTATTCTTACTTCTCTCTAACCACCTAACCAACTCTCATGCATATTTAGCCCAACCTTTGACATTCTCCAATGGATAGTGCACTTGGCGGATGGAGAATGGGCTTGGTGGCTCTTTTACCCATTCTCCACCCACCAACATTAGTCAAATGTCAGCCGATGCCGGTGGAATCACCGACATCAGTTATACTTAAACCAATTTTCTAACCCTTTGACAGATCTCGAATAAAAAATTGGTTAATCTCTGGAGCTAATCACGAATCTCTAATCTTCTTCCAGTGAAACAAAGTTCTCATGCTCCTGCTTTCTAGTGTTCTGGCTTCTTGTTCTCTTACAGGGATTAGCATTCTTGACAACACTTTCTAGGCACTAAGGTCTTGCATCAAACATTCTACACAGGGATTACACGATATCTCCATCACCAGTGACAACCGAAACACAGCTTCTGCACCTTTGCCAACTCATATCATAGCTAAGTATTTGTACTATTTTCATTTCAGTGTCATTTACAATATATTAGCATTTTGTCTACTATCTATTCCAAGCATCCTTGACCCAACCTTCCTTGTTCTTCCCAGAGAGGCTGAAAAGCCTTCTCTCACCCCTTATTCCCTTTTCTTTACCTCTGACACTCCTTTAGTCTCTCTTTAGACAACACCCTCTGTCCAATCAACTCAGCACAAATTATCAAAGACCTACAGACCATATTAAGACCAATCTAATCAACCTGACTAAATTGCTTTATGGAAAGGCTGAAAGGCCTTTTTCCTGCCCCTTACCCCTTTTCCTGACAACATTCTCAGTCCCTTAGACCTCAAGTAGTCCCCTTGAATCCCTCATAGACCTTTAGACTCACAGACAAGACCATAGTCCATCTTGCAGACTAGAAACTAGACCTGTAACCCATCCCTGGCCATTACCCCGACCGACCTCATCCACTTCCCCTATCGACATCGGTAGTCTAACCGTCATCGGTGACCTTCCTGACTGACGTCGGCAATATCATCGACGTTGACGACTGTGTTAAGCAGATTGCAGCTTATCAGGTATGCATTTGCTTTTAGTTCTTTCTTTTCAGTCTTTTATTATTTCTCTTTTCTGTCTCTGTCATATTGTGTTTTAATAGTGGATTGTCATCCTCCAAGAAGCCTTAGCGCTTCTAGGACCAAGCTTTTGCTTGGCAATCCACCCTCTTATCAACTAACGTTTTTCATGTTTTAGTGTCTGTCTCTTTCAGGTGTAATCCTCCACAACCAAAGAGGAGTTCTCACAACGTCTTGATTACGGTGCGCAGACTACATCCAGGTACATACAAGCCTTGACCATTTCTTTAAGTTTCTCATTTTCTCTCTTTGAATGTGAAAGCGAAATTACATAGAAACACCATCCTTTAGTCTAATTTATACTTTAAAGCCATAATTTCTCTTTATTGAGGTCTAGTGAGATCTACATTCTTGTGTCATAGGCTTAGGATTTAGAACCTTTTCTTACTGACATTCACATTATAGGTTACCCTTTACTATATCTATGGAATTCATTTGGTCCTTACCTAATTTTAAAACTATTATCGGCTCTATTTGATTAACCTTATTTGAGTCCTAATCTATTAAGATAAAGGGGGTAGTTTTATGCCATCCTAGCATGGGCATACATTCTATAAACCTAACATGAATCTTATCGATCTTTTGATTAGATTAGTTTCATATTTTTCTTTCTATTTTTTAATAAAATATTCTAAACCACTATTCTAACTATGTAGGCCATCTTGATACAATTTTCATCCTTTTTATGAATGGTATTGGATAGCAAGGTACCATTCTATGATTTATTTAGACTATATTGGCTAGCCCAATATAGTTATTTATGTTTGTAGAATTGTATTGGCCATCTTGATATAGTTATGTGTGTTTAATTTTAGTTTATGATTTTTTTTATCGTATCGATCAACCTAATATCATTTTGTTTGCCTATTTAAATTTATTGCAATTGTAAATATAACTTTAAACATATTTGATTTTTAATATTTATTTTTTATTTATTTGGATTTACTAAAAAATGTGCTTTAATAATTTTAAAGCTCATTAGAGCAATTATTTTGGTCCAAACAGTTGTTACTTTTACCTATGTTATGGTGTGAGGGTTATTTCCCCAATACTCAATCCATTAGACATTACTATAGACCAAATTTAGTTTCCAAGTTCCTCATGATATATCATAAACACTTAGGGATCCTTGTTTTGAGCTATAGGAAGCTAGCAATTTATTTAATTTTGTAGTGCATTGGTAAGTAGATAAACTTGGGATGTTATTGTTAATGTATCTAAAAAATAGGATAGTGTGGCTATAGGTACAATAGAATATTTTATGGTTAGTGCCTTCATATCCATATTTAATATATTACAACTAGGATCAATATATCTAAGATAATTATTCAAATTATTTCTAGTATATCTCCTTATCTTGATTTTTGTAAATATATAACTTGTTTATCTTACAAACTATATCAGCCAACCCAATACCATTATGTGTTATGTTTTTTATCTACATGAAATAGCTTAATATAATTTTTTATGTTTTTAAACTACATATTCCAATCCAGTAAATTTTTATGTGTTCCTTATTGCATCATCTAATTTGATATAGATTTTTGTGTCCCCTTGACTGCATTGGCCAATGCAATACAATATAAATTTATCATCTTTTACCAACTATGTGGCCAACCTATACAATTCTTTCACATCATCAAATGTATTAGATAGCCCGATAAAGTTTTATTTTCCTAGTTTTAATTCTCTAGATATTATTTGATCTATTATATAGCACCTCAGTTTTATACACTTGGAAAACTCAGACTTTGGTTATTCCTCTTAGTTATTGACCTTTCCTACTTTTTGAAGTCTGGCATTTAATCTATCTTGTGCCCCTTGGCCTATAGCTTAGTCTAAATACTCTTATGTCAATGACCAAAATCTTATATCTTTCCATAATTCTTAAAACATGCTTATCTTCCACCTATATAAGTTTTGAATATGTACCTACTTTATTATTCCATAGACACTAGCATCTATGATAAACACTTACATTGATGTAGGTGTCCTACTTCAATGCAACTATCTAATGCCTTAAATTCATATAATATTCAAATTAAATGTATCCTAATGGTCAGCCTAAGTGATTTAATGTGAGGTACTTCTTTAAAGGGATTTATATAAATACAAGGTCATCCCTCATTCATTCTTCAACTACAATACCTAGCACTAAATAAGGAAACCTATAGAAAGTATTCAATTAAGCACTCATTAAAGAAAAGTTTTCTTATTTTCTCCTATTCTCATATCAGTCATAGGATTAACACATACACAAGTATGAAGTGCTAAAGGAGCAGCCTAAAAGACTAATTTTATAAGTTATAATATAGGTCTTTATTGTACTTTCTTTATACATATTGTATGACTCACACACAATCTAATACATAGGTGAGAACTACATTAGTCTGAGTCCCTCTTATAAGTATTGGCTGTGTAGGTAGTGATCATTAAAATAAGGTTTTTTAGGGTTAACTTGACAATATGTTCCCACTAACCCATTTTTTCCTAGGGTCACTACAAAGATGAAGAACTATTATTTTGAAATTTCATAAAGATTGACAATCCATGACCTAGATCTAAATACACTAGAGTGAAGGTAAAGACAAACCCAAAAGCATCCATGTGGTCACATCCTTTTCTAACAAGTATTCCATATAGGACACCTACATTGGGTTCAGTCAATATTGTTTGTGATCATAGGAATCCAAGAGGGGAGGTTAGATCTAGTGTTAGTTTAAGCAACAAAACTGAAATAAACATACTAATATTAACAATTACAAGCCTAAATCTTAGGAGTGATCTTAATGAATAAAAGACAAGTGAAATCACAAATAATATGCAAAAGACATTAAATTTTGTTACCTTCCTTAGGAGTTCTAAATGTATTTTTGAGTGGCTTTCTTGGCTTGTGCTTCAAAGAGTATTTGGCAAGGGAGGTTTGTTGTCTCCTTCTCTCCTTGGCACCTTGGTTTGGATATTATTTATTGTCTTAAGATTTGGGCATGGTAACATTATTTGTATGAGAAATATGGAGCAAATATTGCATAAAAACTCTAAAATATCCAAGTTAGAAATTAATGGTTATGGACTTGTATTTATAGATTTAAGAATTAAATCTCACCCAAAGTGAGTTAAGGTTGAGTTGAGTTAAAAATTGTCATACAATTATGACTTTTAGTTACTAGTCATAGTTCTCAAATTATAAGGTTGAGTTGAGACTAACTCCAGTTGAGTTAAAAGTTGTCATGCAATTATTAATTTTAGTTACTAGTAATAGTTATCAATTTAAACATTTTGACATAGTTTGACAACTCATAAAGATAATGATGAATGGCTAGGATATTTTGATTTTTAGAATTTCATTTTTTAGATATTCACTAATTTTAAATTGATAATTCAACTAACATTTAATCTTGTTTAATTAATTTAATTGATTTTGATTATCCTTTTATCTCTTTAAAGATTTAATTAAGTGTGTAAGTGCCCCACTTAATAGGTCAATAGGCCAAATTAAGAGTTGTGATGTTGTAAGGTGATTGGGAATGAATCTGTGAGAGGTTATTATTGCATACAAGATAGTACTTCAAATGGGGATGCCTCAACATGATTTTAAGCTTTGATGTAACATGCATGTCCAAATTTGGAATATTATATGATTATTAGGCTTAATTTGTAATGTTTGGTAGGAACTAGTATGAAGTCTGATCAAAGGCCATTTATGGCCAATTTTAGGTATCTATAGTTTGTCCTTGTTTAAGAAGATGCTGTAAGCTATAGGCATAGTAATGTCTTATAAAAGAATGAAATAGGTCGTTAAAATTGAAAGAAGATAATGATTGAAAAAGAATCTCCAAATAATGTTTGGGAAGCCTATAATGATGCCCCCTCGAGGGAGTGATCGACACATGAGATTGAGGGATGGTCCCTCAAAAATAAAAAAATAAAAATTAAATTAATCCATGGGTGAGATTAATCCAATGGAGGTAATGCTTGCATGAATTTATTTAAAAATAAGTACTAATTTACTCATAGATGGTTATAATTAGTAAAAAAAGGTCGAGACACTAATTTTCCCAAAGGTGGTTATAATTAGTGGCAATGGCATATGCCCCAGTTAGGGGTGATGAGTTGAAATAATGATTTTCCCATAGGTGGTTATAATCATTAAGATGACCTATGTTAAATAATGATATTTGATTATGCCCTAGTAGGGAAGATTGGAAAGCATAACTTATGGATATAATCTATTGTACATATTAAACATGAATGGGTACAAATGTAGATGTGATGGTCTAATAACTAAAGAAGCCATAAATAACCTAGCATATGAGGATGTATAAAGTGATGAAAGAGATGATTGGAAGTATAAAAATTGATAAATGTGAATGATTTTATTATACCTACTAATGCAAGATATTTGTACTTATTAGCATTAATATAATCAAAATGGTCAATGGGTTTGTTTGATCAAAGAGGGTAGAAAGATTTTCCAAGGTTACCAAGGAGAAGTTTTAGTGGATCAATTGCTTGTAAGATTTCTCAAGCTGATTTTTTTTTTGTATCATGTGATGCTATGTATCATGATATAAATCACCATAATAATGTAACCAAAATATGTATAAGGACTAACTCCCAATCTAATAAATAATTGAAAATAATGCACTAATGATAAAAACCATGATGATAATGTTGACATATGAATATGGATAGACTCAAGAATACTGTACAAAGAATCACATAAAGAACACTTAAAGACTAAGTCAAGGCACAACAACAAAATAAAAAAAATAGGAAAAAAAAAAAAACACACATAAAACTTGAAAGAAAAAGCAACAGAAAGCATCTTATCATTAACCAAATCAATATCTACACATGAAGGCTCAATGGGATGACAAATGGGTGGTGATCCCAAGCAAGGATGCATGAAAATGGAAGGTCACATACCCAATGTTAGTGAAATGGTTTAGAACAAGTAATGGATTTGCCCCAATAGGGTAGATCAAGAATGACTGACTATTTTTAAACAAGACAAATGTTTTTGGATTTTTAAAATTTTAAATGTTTTTAAAATTTTGAAAATGTTTTGAATGTTTTTTAAATTTTAAGGGCATCTTAAATAATTATAGATTGACAAGATACCAATCACAAAATGGTGATAGTGTGGATTAGGTTATTTACAAAATGGTGAGATCATATGAAAAAGGGGACTGAAGTAACCTCAAAGTAAATCAACCATGGCTTACATGGTCCCATTAGGACCTCAAGACATAGTAATTCCACCCACACAAAACGTAGTGAGATTTAACTAGGTCATAATTTTTAAAATTTAGGTAAATGACAAGGCAAAGGATAATAGTAGTGGCAAGACAAATAATAATAGTAATTGTAAGGTGATATAGCAATGCATGGTAAAATGTGTTATTCCTAATTTTCCCATAGGTGGTTATGATTGTTAACACAAGGTGGGATACTAATTTGCCCATAGGCAATTATAATCAATGGCACCAGTAAAATGTAAAGTGAAATATAACTTGTTTGATCCATTGTCACACTACTTTCATAGATTATCATTTAAATACAAAATTCTAAAATTGCTAAAATTGGATCAGAATCCCCTCATGGAAGGTACAAGAAGAACCAAAGGAACCAAGATCAAAAGGGTTAGGTAGGGTGGATAAAAATAAGCTTTGGTCAATAATCAAAGTATGGTAAAATAGTAAATGATATGACATAAGGAAGATAATAGGATGGCAATTGGCTATAATTGTAGTAGGGTTGCCTTTAAGTGATAAGGAAAGGTAAATGGAAGGGTATGAAACAATGACAAGAAGAATGGCAAAATGAAAAGGCAAGGAAAAAGGTAAATGGAAAAGGCATGGTTTTTTTCAAGGTAAATGTTTTTGGCAAGGTATATGTTTTTATTACTTTTGTTAATGTGGAGATGCACATCTTAATCAACATATGATACAATTAGAATAATCAATTATGTAAATTGCTAGCCCACACCTCTTTTGAATAGTTGATTTGTTAAGAATTTACTATAAATTTAGACTCTAGTAATGTTTTTTTGATCTTTGTTGGTCATTGATTTTATTTCCTTTAAACTTTGAGACAAGATATCTTCGTAGCCTCTATAAAAGAAAGTGCAGCTAGGGATGGTAAATACAGATAAATATTAATTGATAGGTTTGCTTTGGAAATCTAAAGGTGGATGATAATGGATAAATGGATCATAAAGGTTGGGCAATAAATGAAGATCAATATTTTTAGTCACACACAATATTTTTGATTTTGGATTCAACATAACTTTGGATGTGGTGGGGATGAAGACTTCTGAATATGCTCTCGATAAGACCATCAATTTTTTTTATTGTTTGGGCTTGAGAGTAGTTACCATCTGATTATGATGTAGAGTGGAAGTTTTACTTATTTTATCTTTGATAATGTCTTCATCAAGTAGTGAAGAACTATTGTGATCATCTATTGGTGCCTCGATGAGGTTTTCATCAATGAAGTTGTTTTGATTGTCCCATAACACCTTTGAGAAGGTTTCACTAAGGAATGCTGAATTTTGACTTTGATTATATTCTAACACCTCTAAAAAGGTTTCAATAGAAAATGTTGAGTTTGAACTTTGATTATCCATTAATGTCTCCAAAAAGGTTTCACTAAGATATTCTTCTTCTACATGAATTTGGTCTTGGTCCCCCTTATATTTTGTAATTGATATGTTGCCATTGATGTAGTTCAATAAGGTATGGTTATGTCAGTCCTAATAGACATTTTTGGGAGGTGGAATGTCAATATAATGGCTATTTTGGGTGGTGGTAATGGTATGTGTAATGGTAATATAAGTAAAAGAGGCCATACAATCCTCATAGAAGATACTACAATATTTTGTGTCAAATCTAAAGTAATCATCCTCAAAAAATTAAGAAGGATCACAAATGTATTCAAAATTGATCTTCTAAGCATGTGTAACCAATATTGTAACAACCATGAATGTATTTTGATTCTAAAGGTGAGTCTAACTCAAGGGACTCTAAATCCAATGTTGAAACTAACATTAATTTTGGTTTTGATGCTAAATTTGATGTTAGTTCAATAATAGAACCTAACTTAAATGTTGAATCTTTATCTAGTGTGGATGTTGTTACAATGATTTCTTGTTGAATATTTGGTATGGTACAAGTAACAGACTATGATGACATTATGGGATCTATAGAGATTAGTTTGTCAAAGTGAGACTCCTCCTCGAGGGGAAAAAGGTTAAGAGACAATTCCTTAGAGATTAGCTCATCAAAGGGAAGCTATTTAAAAATAGGTATATGATTGAGATAATGATTTACCCAAAGGTATTTATAATCATTAAGAAGTGACTTAGTAAAGACTGACTCATCATAGTGAGAATCCTCGATAATAGGTATATTACTAATAGATGATTCATAATAAGTTGACTTGTCATAAATGGTTGGTTTAACAAAAATATTGTAGATTAGTTGGTTGTATTGGCCTTATTTTATAAGAAATTATAAAATACTAGTTTTGAATATATCTTGGTACAAGAAGGACAAATGGTTCAAACTTGGTCTAACTTGGTATAGGGGAGCCATATCTCCAAAATAGTCTTTTCTAAAACTTGGTATAAAACCACCTAACATCAAATTCCCAACGTTTAAATATCTCACAAAAAAAGTAACGTGGATGAAATAAAATTGGATTGCCAAACTATAAGTTTAAAGTGTTCTAAACAAATCTAATCTAGGAAAAATAAAGGTTTTTAGGTCTTTTATCCAAATGTGACATCAAAATCTAGGCTCAAATAAAGGCATATTCTAGGACTTTTGACAAAACAAACACAAAAGATAGACTTTAAACAAAACAAGGTATGAAATTTAATCTAGAAAATTAGAAACTCTTTATCATAAACTAGGCACTTGGATTTAAACATGAATTTGGTCAATTTGTATAAGGAATAAAACTCTAGACATATAGAAGATAGGTTATTTCCCCAAAATCTAAGCACAAACAATAGTTTTTAAATTAAATAAATAATTAACCTAAGTTACACAACCTAAAAGAGAAAGATTGATGTCTAAGCCAAAATGACACAAGGCATAGGCAGAAATCAATCAATGTTTGGATTTGAACTTGTCAAGACTAATTTCAAACTCAACTTAAGAAAACTAGGTTTCTTTGAATAAACAACAAGCTATAAAAGAATGGATAGTATAATGGCACTAGGTAAATATCTCAAAAGGCACACATGGCTTGGGTTTAAAAAATGGGAATTTGGCACAAGGCAAACAAGTATTTGAAATGATTCGAGTAGTGTAATGACACTATTATGCTCTAAAGATGTGATCAATGGTTTGTTTCAAGACTCAAAGGCACACAAATTGGAAAGAATTGGGTAGCATAATGTTACCCTTGTCAACTAAATAACACACATGAAAAAGTTTTGTCAAAAGACTAAATTAAAAAGGTATGTTGTCAAATGGATAGTGTAATGCCTTCTCAAACAAATGAGTGATGTATAAACCAGACTTGTTTTGATGTTGGAAGATAAATAGATAGTTGTAGAGTCAAAACCATGCAAGATAGGATAAAATGACACAAACACATAAGTATAACATCCTATATCCTAAAACTGACAAGGTTGCATTGTACTATCAAATTCTATCTATATATGTGATCTTAAGAGGTTTTTAATTATTAATCCAAAAATAAAAGTGCATGAATAAGTAAGTTTTTTACACCCCATTATCTCAAGAGATTATACAATGATATGGAACTTTGGGATATTCACCTTGCATCAATAGTATGTCTATAGCAAGTGAGGTTATCTAAAACTATTGGTTTTGAAAATTTCTAAATTATCTCAAGTGTGGTTAACATTAGAGTTGAAATCATGTCAATTGAGTTTATATCAACTAAATTACTATGCAAGGGTCTATTCCTTTGTAAAGTGATTCCATTTGTGTACTACTTAGTGGAGTCCCCTAGTTAACTAGACCCAACTTAGGTTTTCATTATGATAGAAGAGGCTAGTCACTCATCCCCCTAAAAATCATAGTATACATCCTCTAATTTGTATACCCCATTGAGGAGTAGGATTGATATGATGTTGAGAGACTAAACCCTAAGTCAATGCACCCCTAAATAACTCATGAGGAGGGTATGAACTCCCACTCACAAGCCAAGTTGCATAGAATAAATGACTAAGTGAAAAGACTTTAAAGTTTGTGTTTAGATCACCCAAACCATACGAGTTTTGAGGAGAGCCTCAAAAATGTTATTTTCACACCTTGGACAAGGCACAAATTATAATGAAGAAGTGTTTTTGGTCACCCAAGTTCCCTAAAGGGGACATAGCAAGATCATAAACACACTCTTATTTTTATGAAAAACAAACAAGTATAAAATATCTAGCATAAAACAAAAACTTTTAAAAAATTGCAATTTAAGTTAGTGTTAATTTTATTCACCAAATGAAGTGTTTGTGAAATTTTTGGCTCCTTGGTATTAGTTGTAAACTTGTAAAACTTTCACAAAATGACTATAAATACCTAAATTCATTTTAAGCACTAAAATGAAATGTTCAAGACTTAACTAAATTCCTTTTAGGCACCAAAATGAAATGTTCAAGATTTAGCACTTATAAATTTGTCCTCTTTCCCACTTTGGTCTTGAAAATGTTAGAGGGTTATATATATATATATATATATATATATATATATATATATATATATATATATATATATATATATATATATATATATATATATATATATATATATATATATATATATATATATATATATATCAAAACTTAAAAAATAGAAATATTAGAAAGTTCCCAAATACCAAATACCTACAAATTAGAAATTGTAAACTTAAAATAAAATTAGAAAACAACTAAAACAAAAATTAACAAATAAAATGGATAGTTAGTAAAAATGATATATCAAAAACTATATGTTGGAATTTGAAAAAAAATATATATAATGTAGATGACACAAATACACACCACTTGTAAAAAAAATTAGATTTTTTTTTATAGATTATAAAATATGATTATTTTAACAGTCATTTTTTAGAAAAATAGACAGTCACTACAAGAATCATAAATTCTAAAATACAAATCAAATTTAAATGAAATTTTGAGATAATTAGGATGAATGTAGTAAGAATAAATTGTCAAAAAATCATTAAAGAAAGTCAACGTATTAAAAATTAGATCTATTTTAACAACCATTCTTTTTAGTAGGAAAATCGAAAATGAAAGTCGTAGTTAGTGTTTTGATCATAACTTCTAAACTATGCACAATTTCTTCATAAAAATTTTGGAGGTTGTTAATAGGTCCAAGGCATGCCTATATATAAAAATTTAGATAAAAATAGTGAATAAAAAAAAATTATTAGTTCTATATCAAACATTTTTAGTAGGAAAATAGAAAATCCTAACAAAACACACTAAAAGTCATTATAACTACCTCATTATATATCCTACCAAGCATGTCATCCGTGATCATAGGAATATAAGAAAGGAGGTTAGATAAAGTGTTATTTTAAGAAATAAAACTCAAATAAACACACTAATATTAACACTTACAAGCCTAGATCTTAGTGGTGAGCTTAATGAACAAAAGACAAGTGGAATCACAACTAAAATGGAAAAGACATCAAATCTCTTACCTTCCTTAGGAGCTGAAAATGAATTATTGAGTGTATTTATTGGCTTGTGCTTCAAAGAGTCTTTGGTAAGGGATTTTTTTTGGCTCCTTCTATCCTCAACACCTTGGTTTGGTTGTTATTGTTCAGCTTAAGATTTGGGCATGGTAACATTACTTATATGAGTCTTATGGAGCAAATCTTGCATAAATAATCTAAAATATATAATCTTATAAATAAATGGGTATGGCCTTATATTTATGGATTTAAGAAAAAACTCTCACCCAAGGTGAGTATAGGTTGAGTTGAGTTAAAAATTGTTATGCAATTATGACTTTTAGTTACTAGTCATAATTCTCAAATTAGAAGGTTGAGTTGAGACTAACTCTAGTTAAGTTAAAAGTTGTCATCCAATTATGAATTTTATTTAATAATCATATTTCTAAATTTAGGCATTTTGGAATATTTTAAGATATTTTGACAACTCATAAAGATAATGATGAAAGGCTAAGATATTTTAATTTTTAGAATTTTCTTTATTAGATATTCACTAATTTCAAATGGATAATTAAACTAGGCATTTAATCTTGTTTAATTAATTTAATTTATTTTGATTAGCTTTTTAGCTCTCAATATTTAATTAAGTGTTCAAATGTCCCACTTAATAGGGACACAGGTCAAATTGATAGTTGTGATGCTATAAGGTGATTGAAGATGAATCCATGAGAAGTTATTATTGCATATGGGATAGTACCCCAAATAGGGATGACTCAACATGATTATGAGCTTTGATGAATAATGCATGGTGAAGTTTGGGACATTTTATGATTCCTAGGCTTAATTTTTAATAATTGGTAGGAATTAGTATTAATTCTGATTGAAGGCTAGTTGTGGCCAATTTTAGGTGTCTACAATGTTGATGCAACTATCCTAGGTTGATGTTAGTGACCATAGCTCTAGAGGCACCCAATCTAAAATTTGAAGCCTAATCCAAAATCATCTTTCAATCTACTTCCTACATATTCTAGATATAGAATTACATTAGCATGAAAATCAGCTAGGTACTTTATTTCTTTGTTATTTCCATATCTAACATAGCTATACTTATTATTTTTATCCTATCTTAGTTTAATTAATTCAACATATGTTATATTTGAGTTTAGCATCTAATTGGCCTACCTTAGAGATAATTTATCATCCTTGTGCCCTAAGATATATATGTCCATTTAACATTATATAAATCCAATATAGATACATTTTAAGGCTAAAATTTTGGTGAACCCAATCTCTGTATCTTTTCATTCAACTACTAGGGTGTTCTAGAAAATTGCTGATTTTTTAATTTATAATTTGCTAAAATTTGTTTCAAAAATCAATTTGTTTTCAAAATCTAAATAATACATCAAAAATATATTTTTTGCCTTAGATTTTGTGTGTATCTTATCTTGATTTCATTTTGGTATTTCAAACATTTTAAATGGACAAGGAGGAGCCTCTTCCTCCCCCTAACCATAAATAAGGTGATAGCTCCAACCCTCTAACCAAGTCTAGGCTATTAATTATCCAAGGGGTAAGGTGGCCAAAACTATAGTTTTAAATTAAGGTAATCAATCTAAAATAATTAAGGTTTGTTCTTATGAATTCCTTAAATATTAAATCACCAGTAGGATCAAATTAATAAAAGACTTACAAAATCAAAATTACAAACATGCAAAATCTAACACATGGTAGTATTAATTATGTATTTTCACATTCATATACAAGTTTTGTGCCAAACAAGGTTTCACATCTAAATAAAAATATAAAAGAGAATAGATCCAAAATAAGTTGTTCTAAAAGTGACCAAAAGGATAGAAAGATACCAATTGAATTTATAAAATATATGGTTCAAAAGAATATATCAAATTACTTCATATACATCTTATACACAGATCTAAATAAAATTATGCATATCATAGAATGCAAGGGCATCACACAAACCATTGTTTGTCCCTAAAGAAGAGGATGCACCACATAGTTTATAGTGGTGATCCTACAATTGACACATCTCACTTGGGAAGATAAAAGTTTCAATATTCCAAAAATACCAAAAAATAATAATAATTCAAAACTCTAAAAAATAATTAGCATAAAACATGTTCTAGTGGCTATTTGAAATCTATGTGTTAATTATGTTGATGCCTAAATATGTATCATAGGTGCACAGAGTGTTCAAGAACACTCCTCATTTTATAATTCTATGAATCTATAACATGAGTTATAGGTTGTGATAATCCTATTATCTATTGATGAAATAGAGGCAAAGCAAGTGGGCTATTTCACAATATTTATAATAGCTGGTGGTTGAGAGCCACTATGACCAAAGTTAGATCGATGCAAAATATGAAATATCTTATTCTAATAATGGTTAATTATGATCAATAACTAATCTAAGAACTAATCTAAGATGGATATTTACAATGGAAATTAAATTAGAGTGATCTGGTTAAGAAGGAGCAAAAGGAAGGGTAGGGCATAAAAGAAGGATGTTGTTAGTATTCATTCCAAACATCATGAAAAAGCTTAAACTTCATCTGAACATGCATTTAATCAATATATGAAGTGAAACATCTTAAGCCCAAATCACACCATACATTAAGAAAACATCAAAGGAGAGTATGAAATGATGCAAATAAGAACCACGTTCATTTTAAAGATTCACTCCTATAAGCAAACAACATTATCTCAAATACAAAAGAAGTGAAAAAATGAAATGAGCCTAAGAACTTTCAATTAACCTATAATTAGCATAAGTTAATAACTCTGCATTCAAGATACACATCCAAAATCAATAAGCACAATTCAAATCTAGAAATTAGACCAAGCAAGTGAGAGAGAAATCATATAACAAATGACACAAATGAATATGGACAACCTTTGTAGAATTCTTCACTTGTATTAATTGCTCAAAAGTTTACATAAATTTTTTGGCTCAAAAACTTCCTCCTTTACAATTGATAATGCTCCTTTTATAAGATGCAAGGAAGCATGTTGGTTAGTCCTAATCAATTAAAAAAGTATAGGTGTAGGGATAGTTGTCCTTTCCACAAATGTTTTAGAAATGCAATGGGCCTTTTCAATGGACTAATCTATAGGTAGTGTGTTTTACAAACAACACATGCCTTTAAAAATATAATATTCCGCTTTTAAAATGGATAATATTTAGATATAAGAATAATATTCCTAAGTCTCTTGACCTTTGGGACCCCTAAACTACTACAAGATCTTCATGGTTATTTGATGTTCTTGGCCCAAAGCAATCCCCTTCTTTGCTTTTAGGGTCAAAATAGAATTCCATGTTCTTTTAAGAAACACTCCTTTGAGCTACTATGGCATATTAGACTACTCATTGGTCGATCTTGGATTTAAATATATATAGACAAATGATAATCTAGGCTCTTCTTTGTATTACCAAATATATAAGGTCTCTAATTTGTCACATTACACCCACATGGCTCTGATGTGTAATATTCATGGCATTCTACTCATCCTTGTATAAAATATTATAGTTGTCTTTGAAAAACCAACTTTGATCTCACACCATCTGATCTATTTACATGAATCAACATGGTCTGTACATCTTTAGACAATTTGGATCCAAGAAGCTATCTTAAAATTGGCATTCATGTGCCTATCATTTGACATCCATGTAAGCATATTTGATGGGTGTAAAACCATAAATTTTAATCACATTCTTAGGATTATTTTCTATATTAAATTTGATGTTCTTGTGATCATTATTTGACATCTATGTGAAGATATTTGACGGGTGCATCAATGTCAATTTTAAGCAAATCATTGAGATTGTTTGCTATCTTAAATTTGACATCTGTAAAACTATCATTGATTGTCTACATGAACATCTTTGATGGGTGTATAACCATCAATATTAAGCATATCTCTAGGACTATTTTCTATCTTAAATTTGCCGTCCACATAACCATAATTTGATGTCCACATGAACATATTTGATGTGAATATGGCCATAAATATTAAACACAACCTCAAGACTATTTTCTAGGCCTTCCACTTGTCATTTATGGGTTTATTCTTATTCCTACATGTGCCACTTGGTAGTCTCACATTTGGTCAAGCTTTACTAAAAAGTCCACCCTCATCTCGCACTGTTCAATCAATTCTATCTAGGTAAATGTGAAACATTAATCATGTAAATAAACACAATATTCAAGTTAGGTCTGAGAGTAATATAAACTTAATTTAAAGTCTTAAGCTAAGGTTCAAGACATATTGAAGTGACTTCATGAATTCAAATGGACTTGGTAGTGGGGAATTGTTTTGGGATTTTTGCATTGGATAAAATGTCTTATGACAAAAGTTGAAGGCTCATTTTAAAAAACCTAAAGGGTATGTTTAAAATCTTAAAGGATCCTTTTAGAAAATCGCAAAAGGTAATCTCGAAGGGTAAAGGGCCATTGCAAAAATTCCAAAAGGTAATTATGTACGGCAAGTGTCCTTGACAAAACTTCCAAAGGGTAAGCTACACAAAGATCGAAGGGTATGTGCCTTTTTGCCTTTGTTTTAGGAAAATTGCATTGGTAAGATGTTGTGAAAAGATAAGTCTAAAAAATAAATACTAAAAATATAATCTTGAAAGTTAGAAACATAAAAAAAAGACCATGTATTTAACTTAGAATACAAGAATAATAAAATGATGAAGGGGTCTCAAGACATAAAAGGGACCAAGCATGGTTATTAGGCTAAGGTTTGGTCATGTTTTAAAATAAACCAAAAATAAACCAAGCCCATAGTGTTAAAAATGTTCTCACTTAAAATATATTACTAGATTCAAATCATGTACTTAGATTAAATTTAGACTAAGGGTTTTAGTAGTTCAACTTGATTTCCAATAAACCAAAGGCTAGTAAAGAATCAATTTAACATTAAAATTATAAAATAAAAGCATTTTTTTATTCCAAGTAGACCTTATTGGACCTACAATTGGAAAACACAAAGATCCAAAGTTACCAATTATAGACAAGGGCAAACCAGACTTGTGCTCAAATATACTAACCATACTAGATGTGGATGATCTTAAAATAAAATAATGTACAAACACACTAGTGACACTCTGATCAAGTGGATTTTTAATTTTTAGGTATAAATTTGCATAATTTAACACAAGGGTCCCTGTTTTTTAGAAATGGGGATATGTTAACCTCAGTAAGTTCCATGTTAATGGATAGTATATTAGTTGCTCCTACATACATGTGTTGGAATCACAATGACTAATATGGGGGAGTGAATCATCCTTCAAAATGTTTCTTTCAATTACACTTAAGCAATCATGAATCATTCAAACAAGCATATAGATCTAGCAAACAAAAGTAACTATCAATATAAGTATGAAACACAAGAACACATCATATATGTGGGAAACCCTCAATGGGAATAAAATCCATATATATCTAAAAATGGATTACAATCTTAATATATAGAAACCAATTTTATTGTAGCACCAACTCCACATCAAGCACCAACCCCAACTAACCAAGCACCCACTTGAGTAGGCTTTATAAAGAACCCACTTGCAAGGAGGCACCAAACCCATAGATGACTCAGTACCAACTCAAAAAAATCATTTTTTTGATCACGCTAAAAACATTATGTTACTCAACCAAAATCTAATGACCATACCTTTAGATCTTCACACTCTTATTCCTCTCAAACTATCTTTTAGGCCTCTTTGCTCAACTAGGTCTCTTTAAGAATGATTAGGTCATATAATATTAATCTTAATACTTGGTACCCATGTTAAATATTAATTATATTTTTTATACATCCCTATAATGTTTTATAAGACCTGATTCTATTATTCAATGTGTTATTTCCTTTTCTTGCACTCTACACATCTCTAACTAGTAAATTAGGCCTTGTTCTTATACAATCCTCTAGTTCACAAACCCTTGGTCATCCATATACAATTTAACACTTGTATTAACCTAATAATAGGTCTTATAACAAGTTTAATATATTAATAAATCATTATAATAGGTCATCCACAACTTAAAACACCAAAAATTCTTTTAGGCCTTAAGGAGACCTAATTTCATTAGGCCTTCATTAGTACACATTACCATTTGATCTCTTTGGAACACTTTTAAAAATAAACATATGTTATTAAAACTTCATATTACACTCAAATATACCTCCACTAATATAATATTATGTCCATGACACTTTTTATCTCCAACCACCACTTGAAGCACACCATTTGTACTATTTACATTAGGCCTTCATATACACAAAAAAGGTCTATCTTAAACAACTAAAGATAAAAAATTATTCAGACATAAAACCATGAAAATAAAATACATAAATATAACCTAAAATACCTCAAAAACTTCATCAATTTATTTATACTTCATTACATAGGACAAAAATACTCAAAAACACTCTTGCAGCTTACTCACTTAGAACTGCAAATTTTACTTAAAGACCGGTCATGGTGACTTAGACCTCAAACACATATAAATACATATTAAATTAATTTTTATGCATGTATATGATCCTATTAGATAATTATAAAATTATTATATGTAAATATAATATGGTCAAATGGAAATACTGGTCTTGCAGACCAATCTCATAAACTTATATCTCATTGTCTCATCTGAACCAAACAGGTCAACTTATGAGCAATTTTTTCACTATAATAATTGACCTCCAAAAATTTTACCAAGAATTAATATGTATTAAAATTCCTTAAAATCATTTTCATGCACTTGGTTTCATCACTCTAGCATGGTAACATGTTCCTAATCTTCTTCTCACTGCTACCTAAGTTTTTCACTAGTTCCACCATTAGGCCTATTAGTGACTAGCTAACTTGGATGATAAGTTTAGAATTATTGAGGGATATATTTTATCCATAAATATTCATGTAAATGAAACATTATTCTAAATATTCATCCTCCATCCATTTACATACTTTGAATTTCTCAACTTTGACTACTATAGTAAACTATTGAGAAATTAGTACTTTCTTATAGGGTCTACTCACACACTTAAAAACTCAAAAACACTTTGAGGTGACTAGGAGAGTCTAATAAAACATAAAATATCTTACCTAATCATACCAATCCATTATGGTAAATTTTGATCAACATCTTCAACATTAGGTCCTTATTAGGGTTCTAAGAGGGTTTAAACTTGTTTTCATTATTAACAATCATCTATAAAGCATAACTCTTATATCCAAAAAAAATTATTTAAATTTTGATATATTACCCTTCCCCATCTACCATGACTAGTGTAGGTTCCAATTTAGAGGTTTGATAGGCTAATGAGCATAAGAAAAACCTTCTCAGGTAGAGAAGCCTTCATTATGTGCACTCAAGAGACCTTAAAACACATTTCCATGCCTTATCCTTCAAAATTTGACCTTAAACTTCATAAAAATGCTGAAAAAAACTTTAATAACCTTTTTCAATTCTCTCCTACTTACACTTTCCTTGAAAACTTATTTTGATTCCCCATTAGGCCATACTCTCTCTCTTAGCTCACTTAGACTTTAACTTGCAAACCTCATTAGAACTTAAAATTGACCTTAATGCCTCCTTCCATGTACTCTCAAAAACTCTCACATATTGAATAAAAATAATACATGATTAAACACTATCATACATCATTCATATGACTTCTTAATAGATCATGATGCCTCATTAGGTCAAGCAGGGTCTAGGAGTGGCATAAGTGTAGATTTGGTCTAAAGGTCTTACCTCTATAGGCTTACCCTGAGGCTCTCATGAGTGCTCAAATGCCTCATATATATGATCAAGTAACCTCATATAACTGATCATCCCAATGTTCATTCATCTCACCAAGCCATCATGCACAAGACTAGGCTTCCTATACACATACCTTCTCAAGACACTATAAAGCTCAATCACTTGACAACTTTAATAATAAGGACCTTCCATGTCGACCTTCACATTACTCATGTAGTCATAAGAGCATATACCACTCATATATTACACTCTCAAAATCACTAAAATACTAATCAATATCCTTTCTCATAGCTACATTCTTTAATGATCTCATGAAGACGTTCTCAAGAACCTTTGACATCAGTGACAATATCAATGCCAAACCTCAACAACATGAAAAATGCTCAATAATATCCCCCTTTGTCATTGATTGAAGAAAAAAATATAAACTAATCATTCTTATCTCTTAATTATGGTCTTTTTCCCCCTTTGACATAAATGACAAAGTGATGTCTAAAACTCCTTGGATCACACTCCTTACAACCAAAATAATCAACACATAGTACTATGAGTTTATGAGATATAATATAAACATGTTCCCCCTATCTTCATGCATACCTTTTGGAACAACTCACCTATTATTTAAGCTAGTGAGCCTAATTATCTCCCCCTTAGTACTCAGATTATTTAATGATTACTAGGGGTAGGAATTACACACAATTCCTATCTTAGGAGTTCAAATGTTACCTTTGGAAGTGGTTTGGTCAAAATGTTTGCAATCTGATCCTATGTAGAAACATATTCAAGTCTGACACTTTGTTCACTTACCTACTCTCTTACAAAATTATACCTAATGAGAATGTGCTTAGTATTTTAGTGTATTATAGGGTTCTTTGAGACACTTATAACACTTGTATTATCACAATAAATAGGTATAAGACCATCATACTCCACCTTGTACTCTTTTAGGGTCTATCTCATTCATAAGACCTGAGTGCAACATGAAGCTACTGAAATGTACTCAAATTCACAAGTGGATAATGTTACTGATGGTTTCTTCTTGCTTATCCATGAAATTAGGCACCCACCTAAGAAAAAGGTTCATCCATTGGTACTTTTTCTATCATCTAGACTTCCTACCCAATCTGCATCTATATAAGATACCAAATTGAACCCCTTGCTCCTTGGATACCACAACCCATACTCCATAGTCCCCTGAGATACCTTAGTATCCTTTAGATTGATTACAAATTATTTTCCTTTGGATCTACTTGAAACCTTCCCACAAGACCTATTAATTGCATGATGTTAGGTTTAGAGGTAGTGGTGTATAGGAAACTTCCAATAATTGACCCATATGACATCTGATTGACCTTTGGAGACTCATCTTCCTTGCTCAACTTTCACCTTGTGATTATAGGTGTACTAACTACCTTTAAATATTCCATCTCAAAATTATTCAACAACTCTCTTATGTATTTAGCCTTTGAAATGAATATACCTTTTTTAGATTAAGTGATTTGTAACCCAACAAAGAATGATGGTTCTTACAACATGGACATCTCAAACTCTTTCTTCATCACCTCTACAATCCCTTGGTCATGTTTTTAATGTTTCCAACAAAGATGATGTCATCTACATTGACAAATAATATCAACTAATGGCCATCTTCTAACTTTATTTATATATTACTAAATGTAACTCCTATTTTGAATCCTTGATCTAATAGATACATGTCTAACCTGGCATACCAAGATCTAGGATCTTGCTTTAGATCATAAATATCCTTTTTCAATGTACACACATATTCCTTGTCACTTGAGAGTGATAACCCCTCAAGTTTCTCTATGTACACCTCCTCTTCCAAATTCCCATTCAAAAAGATAGATTTGACATCCATTTGGTATACCTTGAACCCTTTAAATCCTGTATATGCTAGAAATAATCTGATGGCCTCCAATATTTCTATTGGTGTAAAGGTCTCCTTAAATTCTACCCCTTTAACTTGTGCATATCCCTTGCATACCAATCTATCCTTATTACTAGTGACTTCTCCATCTTCATTTAACTTGTTTATAAACACCCATTTTGTTCCAATGATGTTATTATCTTTAGCCCTGAGAACTAGTTCCCAAGTCTCATTATTCTCTATTTGATCTAAATCCTCATTTATAATACCTATAAAAAATTTGTCTTTATTTGATTTTATAAGATTTTTAGGTTTAATTTTAGATAATAGAGTAACATTGTCTTTATTTAGATTACTCACCAGTCTTTTCCTTGTTTGCATACCTACATTATTTTTGCCAATGAATTGAGAGTCAAAATGATCTCTTTGCATTTGTCTTGAGGGTCCTTTTGAGTCTTGTTTCTCCTTAACTTCTTCTTTCTCATCAACCTCTATAGTTTCCTCTTCATTATTGAATTATATATTATCTAAAGTATCCTTTGACTGTGAGTGTGATTTCCTTACCTCATCAATATTTACATTGGTGCTTTCCACTATCTTCTATAACCTCTTGTTATAACATCTATAGGCTAACCTCATTGATGAGTATCCTAAGAATAAACCTTCATCATATATGGAATCAAACTTTCTTAAGTCTTCATAATTTATTTTGATGAAACATTTGCTCCCAAACACTCTAAAGTTTTCCACATTGATAGGTTTGCCCTTCCACAATTCATAAGGAGTCTTGTTGACATTAGTCCTTATTTATACTCCATTTAAAATATAGATTAAAGTGCTTAATATCTCTCTCCAATATCCATTAGATAATATATACTCATTTAGCATAGTTCTATCCATCTCTTGAGATATCATATTCTTTCTTTCCACTACCCATTCTATTGAGGTGTTCTTGTTGTTGAGAATTGTCTCCTTATTCCATGAACCTCATAGAAGTAATAAAACTCATTGGACCAAAAATATCATCCTATATTAGATCTTAGACACTTGATCTTATAATTATTCTCATTTTTAACAATAGCCTTGAATGCCTTAAACTTGTTAAGAACTTCTGACTTTTCTTTCAAGAATATAACCCAAGTTCTTGTGTAGTTATCTATGAGTACAATGAATTAACTATCTCCTTGAATTATTTTAATTCTTATACACCCACAAAGATTAGTGTGCATTAACTCCAAGGGTGTTGTAGTAGAGTACCCTTTAGACTTGAACCTTATTCTAGTTTGCTTACCATGTTTGCATGTTGTACAAAGTATGTTTGTAAGTTTGGTGATCTTAGGCATGTTATTCATGGACTTATTAGTGTTTATCTTGATTAGATTATCAAAGTTTAGGTGACCTAACCTTTTATGTCATAACCAAATTTCATAAATATTACTCCTAAAGTATCTCTCCTTCTTTATCTCATTCAAAACATAGATAATTCTCAATCCTCTTAGCATTAGTAATTATCCTTCCTGATTTGGCTCTCCTTATATCACACCCTTTGTCATGAAAGGTTAATGTATGTACTTTATTTTACATTTAACTTACACTAAGCATGTTATGTTCCAAACCTTCCACATACAACACCTTTTGTGTCTTGGTATTCCCATTGTCCAAACTCAAGATACCCTTGCCAACTATATTGGTAGTTGTGTTATCTCCAAACCTCACTATTCTTACAGCATTCATCTTCAATGAAATGAACTTATTTTTGTCTCTTATCATGTGGATTGAGAAATAACTATCTATATACCATTTCATGCCTACATCTTGAATATGAAAGGTAGTCTGAGCTAGCATAGAATCCACTTTAGTCTTTTTTTCCTCCTTAGCAAATAGTCCAACTTGATTCTTGGTCTCTATATCATCATTCCTAACTTGATTTGGCTTCCATACCAATTTTTGACCCTTCTCATGCACTCTAGGAGCTTTATATATATTTTTGAATCTTGAGGTCCTTATAAATATATTAGAACAACATATTGCAATGTGTTCCATGTTATGATAACTATAACAAATAACATTTTTGTACTTACCTCTTGATTGCTCACTCCTTTTCCCATGTTCCCATGATAACTTATCCTTCATTGCATTAAACTACTTGATTGATATTTTCATGTTGGTATTCTTGATTTATTATGAATTTTCACACTCTTTATCAAACTTACTCATTTTATCTATGAATTGATCATGCTCAACCTTTAAGGAATCTAGCTTTATATTCAATCAGTCATACTCAACTTTCTTTGATCTAAACCTTGCATTGGCACCTTTTAACTAATTCTTGATATCCTTGATAGAAATATTTTGATGCTTAAAATCATCAAGGGAACTTATGATCTTAGATTTAATGTCTAATTTAGTTTCTCCTTCTTCACTATCATAGTATACTTCTTCATCATACATGTTGTCTTCTTCTTTTTTATCACTAGACATATTGTGCTTCTTTGGATCACCTTCAAGTTGTTAGACTTGATTCAAAGGACAAAGATATGATACCAATTTTGGAATAATAATTAATGATATGGGGAGTGAATCATTATTCAAAAAAATTATTTAAATTACACTTAAGCAATCATGAATCATTCAAAAAAGCATATATATCTAACAAGCAAAATTAATTACCCATATAAGCATGAAACACAAAAACACATCATAAATGTGGGAAACCCTCAAGGGGAAGAAAACCCATAGATATATATAAATGGAATATAATCATATAAGATAAAATCCAATTTGATTTAAAAACAAACTCCACATGGAACACCAATCCCAACTATCTAAGAATCCACTTGACTAGGATTTAACAAGTACCCACTTGCAAGGAGGCACCAAACCCCAAGATGACTGATCACCAACTCAACAACATAATTTTTTTGATAAAACTCATAATATATGTTTTTCAAACAATATAAGATGACTATCCTTTCATCTCTTCACACTCTTCTTCCTTTCAAACTACCTTCTAGGCCTCTTCACTTAATTAGGTCTCTTCAAGACTGATTAGGTCATATAACCTTGATATTCATACTAACTACCCATATTATATCTTCATTATATATTATATACATCCATATTATGGTATAAAATACCTATTTATTCTCTTCAATGTGTTATTTCCTTTGCTTGAACTCTACACATCTCTAACTAGTCAATTAGGTTTATTAGGCCTTGTTCTTATACAATCCTCTAGCTCACACACATCTTGGTCATGCATACACACTTGAACACATGGATTAACATTAAAATAGGTATTATAAATTTTTTAATACATTAATGAATCATTACAATATTCCATCCACTTAAAAGACCAAAACCTTTTTTAGGCCTTAGACCTAATTCAACTAGGCCTTCATTAGTACACATTACCCTTTGATCTCATTGGAACACTTTTTAAAATAAATATATTGAAGTAAAAATTCATATTACACTAAAATATCCTCTGAATAATCTCATATTACCCCTGTGACACATTTTAGCTCTAACCACCACTTGAAGCACACCATTTATGTTGTTTACATTAGGCTTTCATATACATAAAAAGATCTGTCTTGAACAACTGAAGATAACACATTATTTAACATAAAAAAATGAAAATAAAACACATAAACATAACCTAAAAACCTAAAAAACTTCATCAATTTATTTATAATTAATTACATAGGATAAAAGGACTCAAAAACACTCCTATAACTTGCTCATTCAAAATTGTTAGTTTTCCTTAGAGACCAATCATGATGACTCAGACCTCCAACAATTGTAAAGACATATTAAATAAATTATTATGAATTTATATAATCCTATGAGATAATTATATAATTATAAAATATAAATATAATATTTTCAAATGGTAATATTGGTTTTATAGACCAATCTCATAACCTTATATCTCACTATCTCATCTTAATCAGACAAGTCAACTTGTAACTTTTTCACTATAATCACTTACCTCAAAAAATTATACCAAGAATTAAATTGTATTACAATTATCTAATAACATATTCATGTAATTTTTTTCATCACTTTATCATGGTAACACATTCCTAATCTTCTTCTCACTAGTACTTAGGTTTTTCACTGTTTTGACCATTAGGCCTTTCAAGATTGGATAACTTAGATGACTAGTTTAGCACACTTGAGGGATATATTTTATCCAAAAACCTTAATTTAAATGATAAATGAGTATTAATATTCATCTTTCATCTATTTTCATACTCTAAATTGGTCAAATCTAGCTGCTATAAACAATCTATGAGAAATTAGTACTTTCCTATAGGGTCTACTCACACCCCTAAAAACTCAAACAAACTTGTAAGAGACTATGAGAGTTAAATAAAACCTAAAATTTATTACTTGAGAATACCAATACATTATAGTCACTTTTGATCAACATATTCAACATCAGGTCCTTATTAGTGTTCTAAGAGAGTTTAAACCTATTTCTATTCTTAACAATCATTCATAAAGAATAGCCCTTCAATCCAAAAATAAATGCCTAAAATTTTGATCTAGGATCATTCCAAATATACCATGAATATATTATGTTCAAATTTAGATTTTTTATGAGATATTGATCATAAAAAAATTCTTCTCAGGTAGAGAACCCTTCATTATGTGCACTCAAGAGACCCTAAAATACATTTTCATGACTTATCCTTCAAAATTTGACCTCAAACTTCATAAACATGCTTAAAAAAACTTGAATCACATTTTTAAATACTTCAATACTCACACTTTCCTTGAAAATGGATCTTGATATGGCATTAGGCCACACACTCTCTCTTTGCTCGCTTAGACCTTGACCTAAAAACCACATTAGGCCTTAAAACTGACCTTCATGCCTCTTTCCATATACTTTCCACCACTCTCACATAATGAATAAACCTCATACATGATTAAAAACTATCATACATCCTTCATATTCCTTTGAAATAGATTATGATTCCTCATTAAGTTAGGTAGGGTCTAGGAGTGGCTTAGGTGTAGACTTGGTCTAAAGGTCTTACCCCTATAAGATTAACATAAGAATCTCATGAGTTATCCAATTCCTCAAATACATGAATAATAAACCTAATAAAATTATCATGAATTTTTTCATTCATATCACTAAGCCATCATGTTATTTCATGCACACAACTAGGCATCCTATGTACATACCTTCTCAAGACACTATAAGGCACAAGCACTTGACAACTTTGAAAAAAATGACCTTCCATGCTGACCTTCACATCACTCATGTAGTTATAAAAATAGATAATAATCATATATTACACTCTTATAATCAATACAATATTGATTAATATTCTCTTTCATAGGTACACCCTTCAATGACCTCCTGAAGACCTTCTCAAGAACCTTTAACATCAATGATAATATCAATGCCAAACCTCAACAATAGGAATAAAGCCAAATAACACATGTGTCATGCTTCTACTTGAGTGTAAGATAGGCATACATATATACATGATCTTTTAATATTTTAAATGTTAGCCATTTCCTCTACTCATGTCATATTGACATTGGGGGCATACACCTCTATGATCATGATACTTCTAGGTTATATAGTTTTATGGTCACTTTACATTATCATGTTTTGAGATCATGTATGTACTTACACATGACTTTATCCATGATTATATCTTTCATAGGGTATTTGACATGCTATGCACTTGACATTTTTGGTAACATATTGGATCCATGGTATATTATGGCATGTTTATGTTGGTTGATTGTCCTTTCCTTTATACACTTCCTTGAGTGTCTTATCTTGCTATTGTCTTACTTCTTCAAACATTTTTATATGCTTAGTTTTTTGAGGCCCCCATGCCTATGTGTGATTTATTTGACATTTGAATATGTTATTGATTATTTTATAGACATATGAATATGTCATCTTTGCTTTTTTTGGCCTTTAACTAAGTCATGCACCTTTGCTTGTGTGACATTTTAACATGCCCCTTTGCTTGTGTGACATTTTAACATGCCCCTTGTTTTTAGTCTCCTTGGACCATTGCCTTTTGACTTGATTTTGAGTGCTCTTGTGTGTGTGATTTATTTTTTTATTGAAATTGTACTATTACTATCTATATGTATCCATGATAGTTATCATGTATCTTCAGCCTTCATGTGATCACATTATTCTATGCACTTCAATGATAAATTTACTTAAACATATTTTTATATACACTACATGGTTTCATTCATAAATCATACAATTATCTTATCACTTTGAGGTGAGGTAACTACCGGTTTTTATTCTTCCCTTACCTCAAGGTGGGGCATATTAGTGAGGGCATGTCATAGAGGCATTTTATCCACATTTTTCATAGTTTTAAAATTTAGTGGGGGCATGTCAAATAGGCATTTTCTCCACATTTGGCATAGTTTTAAAATTTAGTGGGGGCATGTCATATAGGCATGGCTACCACATATTCATAGTTTTTAGATTCAATGAGAGCATGGTGTAGAAGCATGTTCTCCACACTTATTTAGTGTTTGATATTTATGTTAGTTTTTAAATTCAATGGGGGCATGACATATAGGCATGGATTCCATACATTCATAATTTTAGATTTAGTGGGGGCATGATTCAGAAGCATGTTATCCATACTCATTCAGTATATGACACACCCAGATTTAGTAGGGTATGTTATAGAAACATGTCCTCCACATTGGTACTTATATCAATTTTTATATTTCTCTATATATAGTGTGGGCATGATTTATAAGTATGTTATCCACACTTACATAATTTATAAATTGGATAAAGCACATGGTTATATAATTCACGTTTGTAGTTGTGGCATAATTTTATATATTAGTATCATTGTTATACATAGTTTTAACATGAAACATATCTAAGATGCATATGATATATAATGTGAACCTAATATTTCAAAATAAAAAATAGTTTTAGATTTAAAAACACTCTTAGGTACTATCATCACCCACTAGGATGTACTTTTATGGATTGTATTGAGCCAATATACTATAGTAGTTGGTTTGATTTTGGTATGTTTAAGGTGATTAAATAACTCGATATTTCCAAGTTTTTAGGTTGGAATTGATTGTATCATCCAACCTTACTAATTTGATAGCATGAGGTTACTTTGTTTACTCATGATCACTAGGTTATAAATATGATTGGGTTACATAATTGAGATAATCTCAACTACCAGGTGGTAACTCACCTTTTCACTAAGGTTGGGGGAATTTGCCTTCCAATATATCTATATCCTTGTGTGTGTGTGTGTGTGTGTGTGTGTGTGTGTGTGTGTGTGTGTGTGTGTGTGTGCGCGTGTGTGTGTGTGTCCTAATCTTAGTTTTAGAGCCTTACAATGATATATATTTCAAATCAACTTGCCAATATGTAGGGCAATTGCATTGATACACATATGTACTCTTAAACCTTTCTCTTTCAATTTCAAATACTTTCAATTCAAGATTATATGCATTGATTATATATTGTAACATATTCTTGGTTTTAGATAAGTCACAAACAAATAACTAAAGTTTGGTTCATGCAAAGATAAGGTGTGTTATACACACCTAGGTATGCATTACTTTACTTTAAACTAGCAATTCCATTACTAGATTAAAGGTGGGGGGAATGTAGACACTATATTATGGATTATATATCACCTCAGACTAGTACACTTGGCAAACTTAGAACTTGGTTTTTCCTCTCATTTATGAACCTTTTCCACTTTTTAAAGTCTCACGCCTACTCTATATTATTCCCCTTGGCCTATATATTGGTATAAAAAGTCTTGTGTTGATGACACATACCTTATATTTTTCCTAGAATGCTTAAAACCTACTTATCTTCCACCTCTAGAAGTTTTGAGTTTGTACCTACTTTCAAGTTCCCTAGACATTAGCATTTTGGATAGACACCTATGTTGACATATGTGTCCTAATTTGACACAAGTTTTTAGTGCCCTAAACTCATATAATTTTCAAATTAAATGTATCCTTAAGGTAGGCCTAAGTGCTTTAATGCAAGTTACCATTCCAAAGGGATTCATATAAATACAAGATCATCCCTCATTCATTCCTCACATAAAAAACCTAGCACAGACGAAGGAAACCTATAAAAAGCATTCACTCAAGCACTTAATAAATCAAATATTTCTTATTTTCTCCTATTTTCTTATCAATCATAGGAACAACACATATAGAGGTTTGAAGTACTATAGGATCAACCTAAGAGCTCAATTTTCTAAGTTACAAGCTAGGTCACTATTGTACTTACTTTACACATATTACATGATTCATAAAAAATCCAAAACATAGGAGATAAATAAATAAGTCTGAGGCCCTTTTCAAAGTATTGGTTATGTAGGTAGTGCTTATTAATAGAGGGGTCTTTGGGGTCATCTCAACACCATGTGCCCACTATCCCATTTTTACCTAGGGTCACTATGAAGATGAAGAACTAGGGTTTTACAATTTCATGAGGAGTGATAGTCCATGACCTAGATATAAATACACCAAATCAAAGGTGAGTAAAAACCTAGAAGAATCCATGTGGTCACATATTTCTCTAGTAGGTATTATGTATAAGACACCTGCATTGGGTTCAAACAATAGTGTCGATGCAACCATATTATGTTGAGACTAATGTCTATAGATCTAGAGACACCCAATCTAGAATCTGATGACTATTCTAAAATAATCTTCCACTCTACTTCCTACCTAGTCTAGATCCAAAATTATATTAAAATTGGAACCAACTAATTACTTTGTTTCTTTGTCATTTATATATCTGAGTTTAGCATCTAATTGGCTTAATTTAGAGATAGTTTATCATCCTTATGCCCTAAACTATCTCTACCCATTTAATCCTAGATAAATCTAATCTAGATAAATTTTAGGGTTAAATATTTGGTGAACCCAATATTTATATCTTTTCATGAAACTACTAGGGTGTTATAGAAACTTACTAATTTTTATAATTTATAATTTGCTATTTTTTTAAAAAATCAATTTGTTTTCAAAATATAAAGAATATGTCAACAAAATGGATTACTCCATAGAATTTGTGTGTCTCTCCTATAATGTTATCATTTAGGTATTTAAAACATTTGAAATGGACAAAGAGGAGCCTCTTCCTCCCCTAACCCTAAGGAAGGTGATAACTCTAAACCCTCTAACCAAGTCCATGTTATCACTTATCTAAAGGGTAAGATGGATACAAATATAGTTTCAAATGAAGGTAATCAATCTCAAATACCTATGGTTTGTGATTTTGAATCCCTTAAAGATAAAATAACTATTAGGATCAAATCAATAAAAGATATACAAAATCAAATTACATACATGCAAAATCCAACATATGGTAGTATTAATTATGTGTTTGCAACCTCATCTACCAATATTATGCCAAATGAGGTTTTATATCTAAAATATAATACATCCAAAATAAGTGGTTCCAAAAGTGACCAAAAGGATAATAAGAGACCAAGTGAAATTCTAAGATAAATGCTTCAAAATAAAGAGATCAAATTACCTCTTGTACATCCTATACATAGATCCAAATACTATTGTGTATATCATAAAATACAAAGGCATCACACAAGCCATTGTTTATCCCTAAAGAAGAATATGAACCACATAGTTGATAGTGGTGATCCTACACTCAACACATCTCACTTAGGAACATAAAATTTATAATATTCCATAATACAAAAAAAAAAAAAAAAAACATTCAAAAATCCAAAAACATTTTCAATATAAAACATGTTCTATTGGATTCTTGGCATATATTTGTTAGTAGATGTTAATGGATGAAATATTAGTTATTACTACATACACATGTGTGTCACACTTATACTTTAGTGTGATATAATCATACACATATACATGATCTATTCCTATTTCAGATGTTAGGTATTTCCTCTACTCATGTCATATGGACATTGGGGGCATCCACCTCTATGATCACGGTATTCCAAGTTATATCATTTTATGGTCACTATTTTTGAACTCATATATGTACTTACACATCCCTTATCCATGATCATATATTTCACATGGTACTTGATATAATATTCACTTGACATTTTTTCTAACATATTGGATCCATGGGCTACTATGATATTTTTATGTTGGTTGCTTATGCTATTATTTATGCACTTCTTTAAGTGTATTGCCTTGCTATTGTCTTGATTATTAGAGAATTTAAATATGATCCTTTATTTGAGGCATCCATGATTATGTGTGATTTATTTAAAATATTAATATGTCATTGATTGTTATATGGACATTTGAATATATCATCCTTACTTTTGTGTACATTTGACTAAGTCATGTCCCTTCTATTATGCAATATTGGAACATGCCCCTTGTTTGTAGTATCCTTAGACCATTGCCTTTTGAATTTACTTTAAGTGATATTGTGTGTGTACTTTTTTTTTTGAGATTTTACTATTACTGTATAGACATTTCCATGATCCTTATCATTCATTTTAGGCCCTCATGTGATCACATTGTTCTATGTGCTTCAATGATACATTTACCTAGACATATTTTTCTATATACTATATGGTTCCATTCATAGATTTTATAATTGTCTTATCCTTTTTAGGTGAGGTAAGTACCAGTGTCTATTCTTCCCTCACCTAAAAGTGGGGAATATTAGTGGAGTCATGTCATAGAGACATGTTTTCCACATTTGGGATAATTTTTAAATTCAGTGCAGGCATGCTTTAGAAGCATGTTATCGACACTTATTCAATGTTTGGTATTTATGTTTATTTTTAGATTCAATAGGGGAATGTCATATAGGCATGGATTCCACACATTCATAATTTCAAATTTAGTGGGACATGATTTTGAAGCATGTTATCCACACTTATTCATTATTCAACACACTCAGATTCAGTGGGGACATGTTTTGGAAACATGTCCTCCACATTGGTACTTATATAAATTTTCAAATTTATCCATATATTGTGGGGACATGCTTTGGAAGCATATTATCAACACTTACATAGTTCTTGAATTTTCTAAAGCACACAATTATATGATTTAGATTCACAATTGTGGTAGAATTCTATACATTGGTACCATTATTATACATAATTTCATCATGAGACATATCTGAGGAGAATATGCTATGTAATGTGCACCTAATATTTCAAGATTCAAATCTATTTTAGTTTATAAAACACTCTCAGGTACTATCATCACCCATTAGGATGTAATTTTAAGGATTGTTTTGAGCCGATGCATTAGAGTTCTTGGTTCATTTTTGGTATGGTTGAGGTGATTAAATCACTTAATCTTGCCAAATTTTCAAGTTGGACTTGATTTTATCATCCATTCTTACCAATTTGATAGTATGGTTTAAATTTTTTAAACCATGATCACTAGGTTATAAGTAATATTGGGTTACATGGTTGAGCTAATCTTAACTACTAGGTGGCAACTCATCTTTTTTCCAAAATTGGGGGTATGTGACTTATAATATATCTACCTCTCTTTATCTCCTTATATTTATGTATTTTCCATATTTTATATGTATTTATCCTAATCTCAATTTTAGATCCTTACAATGATTATCTTTCAAATCAACCTGCCAATAGGTAAGATAATTACATCAATAGATAAGTGTACTTTTAAACCTTGCTCTTTCAATTTCAATCATTTTAAATAATTTCAATTCCATATTACATGCACTAATTATATATTTTAACATTCTCTTAGTTTCAAGTTAGTCACTAGAAAATCACTCAAGTTGGGCTCACGTAAAGACAAGGTGTGTTATACACACCTAGGTATGCATTAATTTCTTTTAAACTAGAAATTCCATTACTAGATTAAGGGGGGATGTAGACACTACTTTATGAATTATATAACACTTTAGTATTGTACACTTGGAAAAATTAGGCCTTGGTTGTTCCTCTTAGTTCTAAAATTTTCCCACTTTTTAAAGTCTCGCATCTTCTATATCTTATTTTGATGACCCAAACCTTATATATTACCCATAA